>CATIWM010042186.1:0-26288 GCA_949671775.1 Mallotus repandus | reverse complement strand
AGACATATTGATTGGAAATTAGTATCATATAGTCTTTAAAAGCAATTCTCATTGTCAATTTAAAGTAAATTTCCTAATTGCAACTCTCGTTGTCAAGTAGAAGTGTTCCTTCCTAGAGTCTGCAAGTCCTCTCAGTTCATTGCAGAGATAGGAAGCAACCAAAAATGACACTATACTAAACAAATCCTAAAAATCAACTCTCGTTCTCAGATTAGGATATTCCCGTCTAGTGTCTACAAGTCCTCTCGGTTCATTGTAGAGATAGACAAGTAAACACAAGTAACACTACTAAATATCCCTTAAGGTGAATTCCTTGTCTACAAGTGAATTCATTACTTAAGTGAATCCAATCAAAGTTCCACTAGAATATTCCAACTCTCGTTGCAAATAAACCGATTTATAAGTTACATATGGTGATCAAGCATACATAACAATATTCTGTACTAATTGAATTCAAATCAAACAATACAGCATGAATATGTAATCCTTATTCAATCAACATTGCAATTCCTCAAAATACTTAGCCAATACACATGGTTAATTAATTCAAGAGACAATAAAAAATAATATAGAAGAGAAGAGATTAAGTTAATAAAACCCCTCTTTATTGTCTTCTAGCCGAAAATGATCTCCCTTGCATAAATCTATCTAAAAATGTCTGTATATTGTCTCTCTATATCTCCATATATGGCAAAAGGCACTAATGACCCATATATATAGGCCTTAGAGGTGGTTACAAGAAGTTACAAAATAGAAAGACACCTTTTAACATGAAGGGTTATAACCCTATACAAAATATATAACTTCCAGGGCATTTTTGTCTATCTAAATGACTTTATCTCTGGAAATTTCCTTCATGAAAGTTCTAGATCTTCGAGTCATCTTTCCAACGGAACTTGAATTACCTCATTTGAATGTTTTTATAGGAAGTTATGACCGAAGTACAAAAACTGCTCAATCTAGAATCTTCCAGGCCTTTTGTCCCTGTACCGAGTTGTTCCAAGGTGCCGACTAGTTACAGAAGCTCTTCGTAACGACTTGTCCCATGTGTAATGACTCGTGATAGTCTCAAATCTTCCAAAAATGAGTCTTTTTGCTTTCAAACTTGTTTTAACCAATTCCAAGCCTTTTCTAATGATCATTAGGCCTAAAAATACATCAAAACATACAAACAAACCTAAAACGCATTTGGTAGATAGAAATCACATGCTAAGAACATAAAAACACGCAAAATAAATAACATAATTACTAAAATACTCCTAAATAAGTATGCATATTTGTGCTATATCAATCTTTAAGGAGGAGATCATTGAGAACCTAGTGTGAGACAACAAAGAAGGTGTGATGAAGCAAGTTATTAAGAAGATGGGGACTATCGCCGTCAAGGAGCTGCTTTGTCTGCCACCTAAAGAAGAGCCACCACAGGATTTAACTACTATCATTAGCAATAGTTTTAGTGATTTTTTATGAAGAAACTGATGTAATAACGTTCAGTCTTTATGAGGACAAAAACTCTATTTTTATTGTGGTCATGATATGAATTCTAGTTTGACTTACTTATATGATGTCCATCTTGATGGTTCTGTGCATTTTAATACTGATCGTATATGCATGTTAGACATTAATTCCATTCAAGTAGATTAATTTAACATGGGCACAAATAATGATCCAAAAAACATTTCTATATCACATGATGTAACTCCTGAGGAGAGGGAAAATTTTGAGAGAATATTAATAAAAAGAAAGGTAGTATTTTCTTGATCTTACAAAGATATGCCAAGTTTAGATAGAGAAATTACAGAACACCATATTTTAACTTATCCAGACATTAAACTAATAAAATAAAAGCTCCACAGATTAAGGCCCGAATAGACATAAAAGATAAGGGAAGAAATTGCTAAACAAATCTAGGTTAATTTCCTTAATATAGTGGAATATCTCCAATGGCTAGCAGACATAGTACCAGTTCCCAGGAAAGATGGTAGGGTGTAGATGAGTGTGGATTTTAGAGACTTGAATAAAGCATGTCCTAAAAATGATTTTCCTTTGATTGATAATGCAACATCTAGTATAATGTATTTTTTCATGGATGGGTTTTCAGGTTATAATCATATAATGATGGTAATCATGGACAAGATTAAATATGCTTTCATTACAGAATAGGGAACATCTTACTTCAAAGTAATGCCTTTTGGATTAAAGAATGAAGGTGCTACTTATCATAGAGCAGCAACTACTTTGTTTGATAACATAATGCACAAAGAAGTAAAGGTATATGTAGATGATATGATGGTCAAGTCAGAAACAACGGAAGGACACTTCGAAGCCTTGGGCAAGTTCTTAGCCAGAATCGAGAAGTATAATATGAGGATCTATCCAAAAAAGTAAAATTTTGGGGTAACTTTAAGAAAACTACTATGACACATAGTCAGTCAGAGAGGAATATAATTAGATCCAGACAAGATCAAAGCTATTCAAGAAATTCCTATACTAAAAATTGAGAAAGAAGTAAGAGGGTTCATTAGGAAATTGCATACATCAGTAGGTTCATTGCAAAGCTTGCTATTGTTTGTGATCCTATCTTCAAACTCTTGAGGAAGAATCAGCCTGTGAAATGGAATGAAGAGGTCCAGAGAGCTTTTGACAAGATCAAGGAATACCCAATTAGTCCACTAGTTTTGAAACCACCTAGACAGGGAAAACCATTAATTTTGTACTTAGCTTTAAAAGAGAAAGCAAAGGGGGCAATGTTAGCATAAGAAGGACCAAAAGGAATAGAACATGCAATGTATTACCTCAACAAGAAATTCCTACCATATGAGGAGAAATATGATCTAATAGAAAAGACATGTTTGATTATGATCTAGGCTACAAGAAAGTTAAGGCACTAATTCTAGTTATACAAAATACAAGCTGTTTTAAAGATACATCCTTTAAGGTACTTATTTCAAGCACTTGTTTTGACTGAGAGAATGTCTCGATGGTTAGTGCTACTAACAGAGTTTGATATAGAATACATCACCGTAAAAGTCATTAAAGGGAGCGCAGTAGTAGAGTTTCTAACTCATAATGTAGTAGATGGAAATGAATAATGGAATCTAGAGTTTCCTAATGAAAATCTAGCAATAATAAAACACAGAGAATGGAACTATATTTTGATAGAGCTGTGAACAACAAAGGAGCAGGATTAGGAATAATCCTTCTTACGCTAGAAGGAGAAACTATTCCTTTGGCCAAGAAACTACCAAATGGTGAATCAACAAAACTCCGAGGAGAAATCAAACAACATCACACTCATCTTCATCTTTTTCTTTTCTCTTCTTTTACTATTTTTGTCTTTATTTTACTTTTCTTTTAGTTTTCTTAGTTTTTTAATTTTGGTTTAATTTTATTTTATTCATTCAAAATTTTTTTTTAATTTATTGTTTTGCTCCTTGAATTTGTGGGAGATTTAAAACTATGTAGTAGTCATGGAGATAAAAATCGAATTAGTCTACAAAAGTCCATAAAAGCTATAGATATAACATAGTTTGTCTTTCTTTATTTTATTATTTGACTTATTTTTATTTTTTTTTGTTTTATTTATTAATCTTTATAATTTTTTAGATTGTAATAACCCCATTAGTGGGATTATAATGAACTCTTTAGTTTATTGCTTTAAAAATTAATTAGTAAATTAGATTTATTTGGTAAGATTTCAATTAAAATTAATGATGGTTGTAGTAAATTTAGGTTGCATGTAATCTAATTAGGGTTAGATATCATTGAATGCATGTTTTAATTGTTTTGTTTATTATTTTCATGTTTTTATATTATTTTTATTTTTAATTGTAAGTTTAATTTATTTTTATGTTTTTTATTTGATTTGTTAATTTTTATGATTTATTGTTTTATTTATTTTGTTTTCTTTAAGCTCATAATTTAGGTTTTTTTAGATTTAATAAACTAGATTCATTGTTTCATTTAATAGGTTTAGTAATTAGGTTTAGATTTAATTAATTAAAATGGATTTTAAGCCCATAATTAATTTAGCTTTAGGTTAGAGATAATTTAGGTCCACCTAGTTAATTTAGACATAGGTCCACTTTAGTTTAATTAAAATTAACTTGAATTAGGGCTACTAATTTAAGCCTTTTCATAATTTGTAGACTTAGGCTCACTTTTAGAATTAAAATAAATATACTTAGGCCCATTAAATTAAAATTAAGTAGGAATTAGGTCCATTAGTTTTTAGGCTCACTTGTAACTAAAACTTGTACAATTAGCCCATTTAATTAAAATCAATGTAGATTAGACTAACTCAGGGGATTATAAGCTTAAATGAAAGCATTGTTTATATGCTTTTTCATGAGATTAGTTGCCTGGAGTTGATTATTAAAATAAGGGTTTATATGAAATTGCATGTAAATAGAGGATAAGATAGTGATTACATAAGGTAGTTCTAAATGAACATAAGACTGAAAGAAGTTGGTATTCTGTATCCAGAATCTTCCTAGTTGTGGTGCTAGCTTTCTTTTAGAGAATCGAGTTATCACCACCATTGAATTGTCCCAGTTATTATCCTGGGTGGCGACTCTTTATCTCCATGCTATTTCTTTGTAATATAGTAGTACGTTCCCTCGAGCCTTAAGCTCAAACAGTGTCACGACAGCAATATACTTGGACGCACGCTAAACCCTACCGTCTACAGTGGCAACTCCACTGGGGATAAAAGATATTGATTCTACTTGTGTTCTTTAGAATTATTTTATTAATTATTATTTTATTCTTCATTCATTCTTGCATGTACCTACTAACTGATGGCGTTGGTTTATGGTTCCATGATTCCACTAGTTTTATGGGATTGTAGATTGGCCAACCATCATTCTTAGCTTTAGCTCGGTTCAAAGAAGATTACCAAGCTCATTTGACCAGAGTCTGTGACCCAAGTCTAAAGGTGGGTAGTCTTCTCTCAAGTTTGCAAGGGATGCCGGGCCACTTTGACCTTAGCCTATAACTCAAGTCTTAAAGGAGGGCATCGTGTTAAGGGAACCTTGACCTTTTCACCGGACTCAGCTCATATAATGGCTTAGTAACTTTCCCTAGGATCTACCTAAATTGCTTATGTATATATGAGCGACCTTTCCATTTTTTTTAAATGGAGTGATTCCGAGGGACATGGCAACTTTGCCGAATGGGACATCCATTCCATTTATGGGACAGGGACAATTGATTGGTGTCGGGAGGATGCAAGACGCTTTGTGTTTGGAGTCTCCATTTGGTTTTTAGAAAACTAGGAAAAGATGAAAGGGATGACATTGGGTCACTCAACGAGTATCGTCCCCAGCAGAGATTCTGAACCTGGGAGATCTCATATACTTTTTGACTATTTCTCATTTTAATACTCAAGATATGGCTACCGCAATACCCTAGTTTTGGTAACGACAATTCATATAAATGCATTCATATAAGCATGCTGATAATAACAGAAAGTACAAGAAGTTCAACATAATTATTTACAAGGCTTTCCTAGTAATTACATATAAAAGAGAAAAGTGTGAAAATGTAAATCTAGTCCTAATCTAGAATACACCTGCAAAATAGAGGTTAACACAACTATGTGCAATTCCATCTATTCATCCACTATGTAAGCATAATAAAGATGATTGATGCATCATGAATGATTAAACAGACGCACGTAGTTTAAGCTCTAGTAGGAATTATTGTAAAGCATTTCTAAATGATGAGATAAATAGTAAATAATGATGATTGCATCATTGGACCGCAATATCGAAGCTTTAGCTTAGATAAGTCAGCTTTTGTGTTTATCGAATGCATATTGATGCAGAATGACGATTTATTAGGAGGGAAACAAAGCAGAGATTATTCAATCAGCATGTAAGTTGCCAGTCTCATCACACAAATCATAATAATTTCTCAACTGCTGGCGATGATAAAATAAAATGCAAGACAGTAAAATAAATGTGCAAAAATGATTATTTGGTCCTCAGATTCGATTAAGCTTGTTTTTGAGTTTTTAAAGTTTTAGCTTCATGGGATTTTCAAGCTTTCCTCATCGAGAGGTTGAAAATGATGCATGTAATGCAAATTCGTATACCTTTGATGCATGCTTTGACAAAGATGAGGGTGGGTTTAGTTTAAAAGCGGTCTAAAAATCCTACAAAAAATGTAGAAAGTGGGCTAAACGTGTGTGAATTGGGACTCCTAAGTCTTCAATTTGACAGTATTTCAGTGTGCGTGCTTTTTGGGCTCTCCTTGGCTCTTGCCTTTTCTTCACCAGCTCTAGCCTTGTCCAAATGGGAGGTAGAGACCCCTAATTATAGGGAAAAATTCTTTAAAATGTGTGAAAAAGGGAAAACGCTCATGATCACGCCTCTAGGACCCGTGATCACGCCCCTGGAACGTGTGATCATGAGCCTGGGGCATGTGATCACACGTAATTACGCTTGGTCACTTGCATTGGAGACGTGATCATGCGTTCTAGCATGTGATCCCGCTCTCAGCCGCGTGATCACATGCTCTTGCGCACTATCATGCTCTCAGTCGCGTGATCACATGCTCTTGCGCACATCATGCGGCCTTCCCGGGCTCCGTTTACGCTATTTTAGGGGTGTTTTAAGGGTTTTTGGACCTTTCGGACTTGTTTCTGAGGTTCGTTTTGTCAAAATTGGCTTCCATTTTCATGCGTGAGCAAAATGTGTTTGAGTGTGATCACACACTATAAATTTTCTCATGCGCTACTTCTCGGGGTTATATGCACTATTCTATGGTCACTTATGGAAGTTTTAAGGGCTTACGGATGTGTTTTCGACATCCATTTTGTCAAAATTGACTTCCAATTTTCACAAAGTTGAACTCTGGTCTTATGAATCGAACGTCGATCTGATGAGCTGCACGTTTTGAGTGTCGGTTGCTCGAAATGAGCTGCTTATCATATGATAATTCACAATTCATGAAATCAGGGTGCAACTTAATGATTCAGAGGTTTATTTTGCTCAGTTCAAGCTTTTAAGACTCTCAACATGCTTTAGAGGTAGTACGAATAAACAGACACTTGTCATATTTGGAGAGAGATTTTCATCAATAGACCTTTTTAGGGACAGTTAAAATTCGATGTATGACAGTTGCCCCATACTTTATGTGTGTTGTATAGTACTCTAGTACCGATGTCAATACACGTGAAGCAAATGCAGAGATGCAAAAATGGTTTTGGGAAGAGGTACTTACCTGATGGTGTGCTGTTTAGTCTCCTGACCTTAGGCCCATCGTTTGTTTGGTTGACAGAGTCATCGCTTGTTTGTGTGCCTTGCAATTCTCTTGGGTGAGGCAAGATGGTGCTCTTATAACCTCCTTAGGTATCAATGCAAATGCTACTAAGTAAATGTGATGCTTCTAAGTGGATGCGATGCTTCTAAGCAGAGGGAATGCTTCTAAGCAATGAGATGCTTCTCAGAAGATGAAATGCTTATAAGCAAATGAAATGCTAATAAGTAGATGAAATGCTACTAAGCGGACAAGATGCTTCTAAGCAAATGAGATGCTTCTAAGCAGATGAAATGCTACTAAGCATATGTGATGCTTCTAAGTGAATGGAATGCTTTTAAGCAATGAAATGCTTCTAAGCAGATGAAATGCTACTAAGCAGATGAAATACTTCTAAGCAGATGAGATGCTTCTAAGCAAATGAAATGCTACTGAGTAGATGAAATGCTTCTGAGCATATGAGATGCTACTGAGCGGATGAAAAATGCTCTTAAGTGTATAAGATGATTCTAAGCGGATGAAAATGTTACTAAGAAATAAGGATGCTATTAAGCAAAAAATGCTACTGAGTAGTGATGATGTCATCATTTATCGTGTTTCGAGCGTGATTTCATGACATGTTAATTGTGGTAATTGTAGATGTGACATGCTTATGTTATTTGTGCTTCTTTTTTTCTTTTTATGAATGACTTTATGAGACAGTGATGTAAAATGCAGTGTCCTAAAACATACAATGCTCATATTTGTGCGATTTGTGCATGTTGTTTGTGCATTATTTTGGTAAAATATGAGTTTGGGACCCTAGGAGTGCGTACGTGGGGATCCCAGTACATGCTTATGTGAGTCTCAGAGTGCATGAGGCTCGAAAAAGTGCTTGATCACGTGCCTGGGGTGCATGGTCACGCGTTCTGATGCCTATAAAATGAACTCGTTTTCAAGTTCAAGGTGATTTTTACCTATTTTTGACCTTTTTAGCCCTTTTTTGAGTTTTTTATAGTGCTATTCTTCTGTTATTGCTCTGTTGGGGATTATGGACTTCCCTCCTATTCCTGAGGATCTCGGTGACTTTGGCGATGTGAATACCGCTTCTTTTTCTTTTGATGAGTTTATTTTAGAGGATGAGGCAGTTCTCAGGCAGACTGGTGTAGGGACCTCTATTGCTGGAGCTACAGAGGATGCTGGGACCAGTGGTGGAGCCTCTTCTCATTCACCACGACTTTCCTAAGGAGATTCAGTTCCCATTTTCTATAGCCTGGAGATTCATGCTTGGACTATTCATCATTGACTAGTTAGTTTACTTACTTAGCTCTTACAGTAGTTAGCTTTACTTATTGCGGCTCTAGTTGTTTGTCTTAGCACTTGCTGTATGTGTTGCTTATGGTTTTATCTCTTGCTGTTTGATTTTAGTATTCGTTGTTTGTATAGCTCTAACTGACATGTATTTTAGCTCTTATTGTAGTCTAGCTCTAGCTGTTGTTTAGCTCTTACTATATTGTAGCTCTTGCTATAATCTAGCTCTGGCTATAGTGTGGCTTTTGCCGTTTATGTAGCTCTAACTGTAGTATAGCTCTAGTTGTGATGACTGTAGCTCTAACTGTTTACTAGCTCTTATTGTAATGTAGCTCTTGCTGTGATGACTGTTGCTCTTATTGTTATCTAGCTCTTGCTGTGGTGTTGCTCTTGCTATAATGTAGCTCTTGCTATTGTCTAACTCTTACTGTGGTATAGCTCTTGCTGTGATGATTGTAGCTCTTGTTGTTGTCTAGCTCTTGTTGTAATGTAGCTCTTGCTGTGATAACTGTAGCTCTAGCTGTAATGTAGCTCTTACTGTAGTTTAGCTTTTGCTATAATTTTCCTGCAAAGATGCAAAGAGAGATGTTTTAGTATTTGATGAAATATTTATAACTGTTTTACTTGTTGGTTGCAGTCCTCTCGCCTGTCATTTAGCTGCCTGGTAGCTTCAATAAGGTTAGCTTGTATTATCAGGGTCTTCCTCTGTGTGTGAAGCATATGGTTGCTGGGAAGGACTTTGATGGTATTATCTCTACTCTTACTTATGGCTCTTATGCGTCTAGTCAAACTGTGATTTGCGCTCTTATTGAGTGATGGATGGATACTACCCACACATTCCATTTGCCTTTCAAGGAGATGACTATCACTCGGCTTAATTTTGCAGCCATTACTGGGCTGAGTTTTTCTGAGAGCCTATCCCTTTTAGCAGTGAGGCATGTAGTTCTGCAGTTGTGAGGAATAGATGGTTGAGGGATCTATTCAGTGTTACTGCTTTTGTGAAGTCTGGCTGCTTCACTTTGATCCAATATATACAGCTTGTAGAGAAGGTGAGGCCGGAGCACGACGCAGGTCATGTTAACTTTGAGCAGTTGGCTAGGTGTTTCTTATTTTATCTTCTAAGTGTCATTATCTTCCCAAACGCCTCCGGCACTGGCTTTTTGCAGTTGTTACCGGTCTTGAGGAACTTGAGGGATCTACCAAAGTATAGTTGGGGCACAACTGCTTTTGCCCACATATATTCTGGTCTGGATACGGCTTGTAGAGGACGCTCATGCGTTTGTAGTTGCTTGTTCATACTGGATGTGAGTGTGGTCTCTTGCTTCTGAATTTTTTCATCTTTGATTGTTCTAACTCTTTTCTTCTTGACAAGTTTGGGCTTACAAGTTCGGGTTGTTTCCTCATCCCACTATTGAGCATTTGCCTGAGAGTGGCTTTCTCCATCCTTCGTGATGGATTAGGAGGACTTCTGGTTTGATTGAGAGTCTGACAAAGGCAATGGGTCTTTTAAGTAGATTGGCCCACAATCAGGTATGGTGCATTTTTTCTTTGCTTTGCTTATTATTTGGCCATTCTTTTGCTTATGAGTTTCTTAGGTAGATTTGTCTATGTTGGTGGATGGAGTGACAGGATTGGTCGATTGAGATGGGGGTGGCATGGCTCCTGACACAGAGAAGAGTCTTGTTGCCCAGCCTTGTTGACAAGGTGTGGTATCTGGGTGAGTGGGTCTATCGCTAGTGGGATGGACCATTTATGAGGAGAGTTCTTGTTGCTCCCCCTGGGGATATATTTTGAGGTTGAGAGCTTGTTGGAGAGGAGCTTGATAGAGCTGAGAGAGAGTATCCCTTTAAGGATTTCTTGGAGAGAGCTCATTTCTCTTATATGATGTCTTTAGTGCTACAATTGATTGATGTTATGGCCAGTGAATTTGTTCCTCCTCCACCTCCTCAAGCGAATCCTTTATAGCCTTCGGGCTCTAGAGCTGGGACTTTACGGTCATCCCAGGGTCATTTTGCTTCCAGGGTAGCATCTTCTTAGCCGGTACGCTTTTAAGCTATGTTATTTTTGTTTTCATATGAGCATGTAAAAAACTTTATTAGTATTAAATAGTAAATGACATAAGTTATGAGAGTTTTATCTGCATAATTCTAGACGTCGTCGAAGGAGGTCAGATTCTTCTTGCTTTGATAAGAAGAGTGGTCCTGGGACTGAGGGGACAACACATACCAGTGGTGTGGGACCTAGCAGTGTTGTTCTTGGTGATTTTGTGAGTGTAGCACCCCCGATGTTGTATGGGCTAATAGTTATAGGAGCAGGAGCTCGTTTTTCTTTGCCTAGAGTGGGGACACTTTTATCGGATGCAGTGCCTGCAGATGCCACTCATGTTAGTTTCTTGACTCCATGAGGTTCTTCCTCTTTCTTTTCTTTGTTCGTTATCTGATTTCTTTTTCTTTGCAAGTGCTTGTTTCCACCATTCAGTCTTGGTATACTGTTATGATCAACGCACGAGAGTATTTCATGGAGTTTACTGGCGCACAGAGCATACTACTTTCTTCTTTTATTGATTTGTACCTATTTTATGCAAATGCATGTGTTTTTATGAATGTATTGAATGTTATTTATGATGTTTTTCTAATGAAGAGTGAGTATATTCATGCTAGTCATGAGTGGGAGAGGGAGCGAGCATCTTATCGTGAGTATATCAATCAGCTGCATGTGCGACTGATGACTTTCGAGATCCATGCAGAGGATGCAAAGCTGGCTCGGATGACGGGGATGCTTGAGTGGATTTAGCTCTTTCTTTTGATAGCACCATAGCCGATGTAGTTGTTAGGAGGCTTGGTATAGGCTTTTGGTTGTGGTTGTCTAGTGTTGTATTATTTTCCCGAGGTTATGGACTCAGGGTGTTATATTTGGGCATCTATCCTATATGTTGTATTCTATATTGATGGCTGCTATTATTGTACTCTGGATCGACCGACTTGTATGTTCTTAATTGTGACATTTGTTCATGTATCTATCACTATTTTGTCTGATTATTCCGCTTTGTCTACCTCTTTATTTTATTTTTCCCTCTTTTGTATAGGGCGTCTCTTTTCAAAGCTCTTTGCGCCTATCTTTGCTCTTTTTTCATTTTTTCGTCTTTTGCCTACGACGTCTCTTTTCAGAGTTCTTCGCACCTAGTTGGGCTTTTTTTTAAGGTTTGATGATAGCAACTAGCAATATGGATGAGAAATAATGAAATAAGTAAGAACTGCAAAGCATGTAATGAAAATATGCAAATTGTACTTAGCATTCTCAATGGATTCAGATGATAATGATGTATTGCATTTCCTCAAATGTACTTACATGATTTGACAAGCATTCGCATATTCACTGAAAACATTTAAGAAAAGCACAGTTGCATTTATGCAGATTTCAAATTGACGGTACCCTTGTCCTTAGTTAGCCTCTTTAGGTTTTCTAACTAAGTATTTTCCCTCGGTTTCCCCTAATTTTTGCTTGAGCTGCCTTTTTTTTGTTTTCAACTCAGCGGGGTCTTTTCTTTTTTTTTGTATTTGCTCTAGACATAGTACTTCTTTAAGTGGTCTGTATTGGTAGGCTCAGAGAACTCATTTCCTTCAGAATCCATCAACTTGACGACTCCTCTTGATAGAATGGTTTTGACCAGATATAAGCCTTCCTAGTTTGGCCTAAACTTCCCTCTAGGGTCTGAGACATTCTGTTTGGCTTGCTTTAGCACCCAGTCTTATGCTTTCACACTCTTGTGTCTAACTTTCTTGTTGAAGGTTCTAGCCAGTCGAGCTTGATATAGCTGTGTATGATGTAATGCTTTGAGTCTCTGACTGTTTAGAGTAGTGAGGCTGTCTTGCCTTTGCTATGCCCATTGTGCTTCGGGCAGGTCGGATTCAATTGCTATTCGCAGTGATTTGATTTCCATTTCCACTGGGAGTACTGCTTTGGATTCGTATACTAGTGAGAAAGGAGTGGCTCCTGTTGAAGTTCTGACTATTGTTATATATCCCTATAATGTGTATGGTAGTCTATCAATGCAATCACGGTAGGTCTGAGTCATATTTGACAAGATCTTTTTTATGTTTTTGTTTGCAACTTTGAGTGCCCCGTTTGCTTGTGGTTAGTAAGGTGAGGATTTATGATGTTCCACCTTATAACCCCTTAGTAATTCCTTCACTTCCCCTTGGAACTGAACACCATTATTTAAAACTATGTGATGGGGAATCCCATATCAGCAGAATAGGTTTTTTCTGATGAACCTTGCCACTTGTTTTGCCCCTAGCTTTGCATATGATTATGCTTCGATCCATTTTATGAAGTAGTCGATTGCTACTAGGATAAACATGTGTTTGTTTGAGGCTGTTGGGTGAATTTCTCTGATTATGTCTAACCCCCATACTGAGAAGGGCCATGGAAAAGAGATAGAATGTAGCTCTATTAGGGGAAGATGGCTGATGTCCCTGTGAATTTGGCACTTGTGGCACCTTCTTACAAATTTGATTATGTCTTCCATTATAGTCATCCAAAGAACCCTTGTCTCATTAACTTCTTAGCTAGAATGGCACCGTTCATGTGCGGACCGCAAACGCCCTCGTGTACTTCTTCCATTGCTCTAGCAACTTCTGTCTCATCCAGACATCTAAGTTGTATCTTGTATGAAGTTCTTCTATATAATACACCCTGGTGTGATGTGAATTTTAATGCCAGTTGTTGGATGACTGTCTTGTCTTTTATGACTGCCTTCTCAGGATAAATTCTCTTTGTGAGGTATTACTGTATATCATAAAACCAGGGTTGCTCTCTGCTTCTGTTGCTGCTATTCTAAGGCATTTGTGGCTAGGTTGCTCTGATTTGAGTAAGATTAGAGGCTTCATGGGCATTTTGGTCGGTCCTTCCCATACTGATGCTAGGGAAGCAAGTGCATCTGGAACTTGGTTGTGGTTTCTAGGGAGATGGATGAATTTATATTTCTGGAAAGATACGGCGAGCTACTGCAGGTGGCTCAGATATGGCCTCAAGTGTTGTTCTTTTAGTTCTTATTCTTCTATTGTCTGATGATTACCAACGTGGAATCCCCATATATTTCAACTTTTTTCACTCTCAGAGCTATCAAATCTTCCATGCCAAGTACACATGCTTCATATTCTGCCTTATTGTTCGTAACCCCGAATGCCAGCTTCTTAGCAATTGGTGCCACTTCACCTTCTAGTGTTAGGAGTATGATCCTGACTTCTACTTCAAATTGGTTGATTGCTCTGTCAAAGTACATTAGCCATCCATGCACCTCAATGGTCGTGCTGAGGTCATCTCGGAAGTCTAGTTGAATTTCTTCTGAATCTGGAATTAGGTTGAGGGCTAGGAATTCAGGAACTGCTCTCCCTTTCATTTTCTTCTTAGTTAAATACTGCACATCAAATTCCGTAAGTAGAACGAGCCACTTGCCAAGTTTTCCCACTAGGGAAGGAGCTTCGTAGAGATGCTTTATAGGATCCATTTTGGACATAGCTTGAATCTTGTATGATTGAAAGTAATGTTTGAGCTTCTTCATTGCCTATACCATTGCTAGACATATATATTTTACTTGACTGTACTTTTCCTCATACGACAGCATTTTCTTACTCAAGTAGTAGAGTGCGTGTTTTGCTTTTCCTTCTTCCTCTTGGGCTAGCATTGCACTGATTGTATTCCCTTTAATGGCTAGGTATAAGGTTAATGGCAACCTGGACTTAGGTGGTTTTATAACTGGTGGATTGACTAGGTAGTTTCTGATCTTGTCGAATGCTAGCTGACATTATTCGTTCCATATGACCGGCTGATCTTTTCAGAGTAGTTTAAAGATGGGCTCGCAAACTACTGTTAACTTGGCAATGAACCTGCTTATGAACTGTAGCTTCCCTAGAAACACCATCTGATTTCTTTCTCTGTTATTGGCACTAGCATTTCTCTTATTGCTTTTTCTTTACTTGGATCCACTTTAATTCCATTCTGGCTGATAATGTATCCCAGCATCTTGCCTAAAGTTACCCCGAATACACACTTCTTGGGATTAAGCATCAGGCTGTACTTTTTAACCCTTCTAAGGAATTTCTCGAGAGCAGTTGGGTGCCCTTCTTTGGTTTCTGACTTAACCATCACGTTATATATGTACACCTCAACTTTTTTGTTTATTAAGTCATGAAATATGGTTGTTGCCATTCTTTGGTAGGTTGCACCTGCATTTTTTAGGTTAAAGGGCATTACCCTGCAACAGTAAGTACCCCATTCTATAATGAAGGATGTCTTTGCTTTGTCGATAATGGCCATAAAAATCTAATTGTACCTAAAAAATCCATCCATGAAGGAATACACTACACAGGAGGTAGTATTGTTTATCAACACATCTATGTGAGGTAAAGGGAAGTCATCCTTTGGGCATGCTTTGTTTAGATCTCTATAGTCAACACAAATTCTAACCCTTCCGTCTTTCTTTCGCACTGGCACAACATTTACTAACCACTCTGGATAGTCTACTGCCTCTAGGAACTTAGCCTCAATTTGCTTTTTAATATCTTCTTTTACCAATTGGGCCCATTCTGGTTTGAGTCTTCTCAGCTTCTGCTTTAGTGGTTTACACCCTTATTCGGTAGGAATGTAGTGTTGAGCAATGTCTCTATCGATACCGAGCGTGTCTTTGTATGTCCAAGCAAACACTTTTGAATATTTTATTAATATTTTTTTCCATTTCTCTTCTCTCTTTAGGGGTAACATCTTTCAAAATATGCAAAATACGTGGTTCATTTTCTGTGCCAATGTTAAGTGGTTCAGTGCATATGGAATGAATGTCAAATATGCAAGTATTTTGATCAATGCAATGCATACTACCATAAAAAAAGACATCGACCAAGTAAGAAAAATTTGATTTCATTACATTAACTTTAGATTTCATTACATCATCAGTTTCAAATAAAGAAAAAATATAAAGATCATCTCCAGTGTCTTCAAACAGAATGTCATCAATGCTTGATTCAAGGATGGCAGCAACTTCCTCATAGTTGAGGGTCTCTGTCTTGGATTCTAGTCTCAAATTCTTCATCAGCTCATCAACATCAGTCTCAGTAATATCTTCTAGCGGGCATTTTTCCTTAGCAGAGTCAATAACATCTTTGAAGATTTCAAAGCTAGGTTTCTCAATCCCTTCCTTTTCCCATTGCTCTGTCTGTCCCTGGTAGGCCTCAGTTGAGCCTTTTGGAATAAAAGAGGTGGACTTCTTAGTTCCAGTGTCCTTCTCAGGATCATACCCCAGGCCATATCTACTGGTTTGTCCTAAAAAATCAGGGAATTCTATGACTCCAGTGTACTTTCCACCCAATTCTATTCCAGGCGGGTATAACATCCTTTTCATCATTGCAGTAACATTTGGGTCGACCTAATCTTTATGGATTACAGAAATCTGAAAGCCTGGTGGCACTGTGTTCAAGGAAGCGATGATGTTGTTAGTTTCAGCTAGAATGGTGACAACTTTATCTTTGAGTGGGAATTTAATCTTCTGGCATATGGTAGAAGGTATGCCTCCTAATGGATGGAACCAGGGCCTTCCCAATGGCAGGGCAAAAGTTGGAGGGATGTCTAGGACAGTGAACTTCCCATGCTACTGATTTAATATCTCCCGTAGTAACTACCGCTTTGAAAGTCCCTACGACTGACTTTTTAGAGTCATCACAGGCTCGGACGATCACTTTATATTCATCTAGATCTTCAGCATTCATTCTAAATTTGTGTAACAGCCTCAAAAGGCAAACATTGATGGCAGATCTGTCATCCACCATAACATATGAGGTCTTCTTAGATCTGACTATTGCTTGTATGAATAGAGGACGATTATGGACTCTTCCTTCAGGGGGCAGATCTTCATCTGAGAAGGTGATTGCATTAGTAGGGGCTTTCATTACAGAAGCTATCATTTCATAAGGCAAAGCATCGGTGGTGATCTTTACATCATCAATAGCCCTGACTAGAGCATCTCTGTGCTTCTTAGAGGCCATGAGCAAATCCCAAATATTAGCTTATGCCTGAGTTTTCTTAAGCTGCTTAAGAACTTGATCATCTTCTTCCTTAGTCGGAGCCACATCACTTGATATTTCTTTCCCCTTAGAGACATCCTTTCCCTTTCCAGGTTGTTAATAGACTTTTCCGCTGCGAGTTACGTGATTAACTGAGGGTAGAGGCTTTTTAGCTATCTGCTTCTTGCTACATGGTATCTCTTGACTGATTGCTTTTACATTATTGCCCTTGTTCCAGACAATGATCTCAGAGTCATCATGTTCCTAGGTATCTGTGCTTTTTTCTTCATCAGAGTCATACTAGATGTCAATTCCCATGACTTGCAAGTTTGGAGACTGGATGATTTTGGTCATTCCATCTTCTTTATCAAACTCTTCTCCCCATCCTGAGGGCACTATATCCTCTAGAAGGACATGAGCTGTTGAAGGTGCACTGTACTTAACTTTGTAGTTGAATTTTCCAAATGACTGGCCCAGTAGATCCCACACTTTAGGTTTATCTTGCTCAACTTTAAGGCTTTCGTCTGCTTCATATGGATAAGGGCAGTCAATTACTTCACCGTTTATGGTAAAGGCTACATCTCTAGCTCTCCTTTGCATCATCAAGTGGGGAGTGAATGCTCGGGGCATTGAAATATATTCAAATATGAAAGGGTCCCATTTACTTTCACTAGAGTCATAACAGTCAAGGATAAGACTTAAGAGTTCATCTTCTGAGATCATTAAGAATTCTTTTTCTACTCTGGCTTCTTGTTCTTTAGGAGTTTCCTAGATGGTTTGGATTGATCGTTCATTAAAGGTTTTGGGCAGGGTGGATGAGAGTGTGTTGATTGTTGGTGGAGGCATGCCTCGGTAATTTGGAAGGGGGTTGGTTTTGACATTGGGTCATCTTTCAGGATCATTAATCTTTCCTAAGTCAATGAGGTCTTAGATTGCATTTTTGGGAGTTTTACAAGTGTCAGTGGCATGGTCGTGCATTTGGTGGAAGTGGTAGAATAAGTTCTGGTCAATCTGAGGAGGCAAAAGATTTAGTAGTGGTTTTGGTTCTCTTGGTTGTAAGAGGTTTTTTGCTGAAGTCTTTGGAAGACCTTGGATAGTGGGAGTTTGAAGTTGGAAAACCTTCTAGGTGGTTTGTTGATGACATTGACAGATGGTGGATTGAAAGTGTTTGGTTGAACTTGGTTTATCTTGGTGATTCTGGTGAAGGTGTTTTGGTTTTGGGTGTTGATTTGAGTGTTTTGGTGGAAAGTGTTTTTGGGTTATTGGCTTTCCGTACCTTCTATTCTGATTCTAGCTTGATGAAGTACTCAAAAGTCAGGGTAGTGGGCAAAGATCATATGTTTCCTAAAATGGGGAAGTGATCCTTTGATTATCAATTCTATCTACTCATCCTCTGGAGGATAGTTTCTCATATTGACAGCTTTAGCTTGCCATCTTGTAGTTTCCATATCCCTGCGGGTTATATCCAATTGAGTATTATATTCATACTACTTGATGAATTTTTAAGTTAACAGCAACCAGTCACTCTTGATTTCATCCTCAAGGTCAAAGAACCATGCTCTTGGCCCCTCTTCTAGTGATGTTAAAAAGAATCAGACAATCTGTGATTTTGTAAGCTTAGTAGCAGCCATGAAAGTGCTGTATTGATTTAATGGACCCTCAGATCCCTAGTTCCATCAAACTTGGCAAAGTTTGGCAACTTGAAATCATCAGGAAGTGGTTCATCTTTGAATAGAGCTAAATCAGTGAAGCTTTTGGACTTACGAGGCCCTTTGGCCTCGAAGGCAAATTCTAGTTGAGCCATCCTGTTAGATAGTAGTTTGACCTCTCCTGCTGATTTAGGTTTTTTCAAGTCTGCAATCTTAGTAGCTTGTTGCCGAGGTGTTTTAAAGGCACGATAATATTCATCATCATCTTTAATCCATACAGGAGTATGAAGGACACCCTTTCCTCTGTCTGCTCACGGGTGGACAAATGCAAATGCTTCATTTATGGGAGTAGCAGCATGGTTTCCCTCTTGGGAGTTTCTAGTTTGAACATTGGTGGCTTTGATTTGGGCTTGGAGGATTTTTGCTATGGTGCCATCAGTAAGCAATTTCTGAATCCCTTTTTTTAGTTTATCCTCGAATTGTTGACATGAAGTGTCTTCAGAATCACCGATGTTGAGATCTTGTTTGCTGCACATTAGTGAGACAGAATAAACAAATGATGGATGATGCATGCATGATATTCACCTGCAAAAGAATATGATTAGCATGTATGCATGACGTGCTCATGCATAGCCTTATTATGATGGATATAGATGGCCGCAAAAAAATGTGGTTAGTATATGCTGTCCATATGTATGTCATATATGCATGATTATGTAAGAGATTGTTAGCTTTTCCTACACAAGGAGCAAACCAATTAGAAGCAAGCTCTTGCTTCCAACCTTATCACTCCACGAGGTTATTTAATCTCTTTCGTAGGTGGGTTTTGACTCGATAGTCAGTAGGGGACTATGGTTCTGCTCTCAGACTAGGCCATTTCAATTTTTATTGATGAGAATCAAGAGGTAAACTAAGGAATGATGCTCAAATGCACTCGAGGTAAGCATATAATGTCAATGTGAGGACCAGTCATTGGTTCACAAATGGCATCTATAGTCCTTACACGCCCGCATGTGTAGGGGCTATAGTCAATAAGAGGGGTCCAGTTCCATGTTCCCACATCAATATTCGATACGTTTACAAGAGGCATGAAAGTATTTTTCAAGATTTACGATTTGATCTTTTCAACACAAATGTCTGCAATCTAGTCGAATTCCTGACCCATCTATTTGATCTGATAAGGACAAATGGACGATGCTCGTAGGTTCCGTCATCGAAAGATGTCACTATTTGCCAATTCTCACAGGCTATTCATACTGAGGTGAATTATTCTTATCATTCCTTGCACATTGGGCTTATGCAAGGTAAACAAAGATCACACAGTCTAAGTATGAGCAGTCTATGAGAACGGACGTAATGACGTCAATCGGTGATAGAAACTAAAAGCGTCATAGCATTTGTGAATGTCAGGTCAAATGGATAGCATCAGGGCTTAGCATGCAAAGCTTAGTAGGATCCTAGTGGCAATTTCTATTGGTTTATTTACATTGGCTAAGTCAAGGGTATAAGGCTAAGGGCTCCTTTAGCGAGAATGCCCTCCCACGACTAGGGTTACAGACTCCTATTAGTGAGTCTAGCATTCTTTTGATAACTTGGGTTGCCCCCCTTAAGGACTTGGGTCACAAACTCTGGTCAGATGAGTCTGGTGAAACCATAAGTAAAGGCTAAAAGTGACAAATCTGAATCGGGCACCCTCTGACTCGTGAGGAACCATAGTAGCTCACTTTCCATCATTGTCGGCTGATAGGGACCAAGGGTGCACGTGTGACTATGTAGTGCAAATGCAATGGTGAAGGGCTCCACATGATTGAGTATTAAGTAATGAGAAATAGTCATTTTTGAATTGATCTCTCTAACCATAGTCCCCAGCGAAGTCGCAACTGTGAGCGACCTTTCCATTTTTTATTTAAATTGAGTGATTCCGAGGGACATAGCAACTTTACCAAATGGGACATTAGTTCCATTTGCAGGACAGGGGCAATTGATTGGTCTCAGGGGAATGTAAGATGCTTTATGTTTGGAATTGTCACCTAGTTTTTAGAAAACTAGGAAAAGATGAAAGGGACGACATCGGGTCACTCAACAAGTATCATCCCAAGCAGAGATTATGAGCCCGGGAGATCTCATCTACTTTTTGACTATTTCTCATTTTAATACTCAATATATGGCTACCACAACACCCTAGTTTTGGTAATGATAGTTGATATAAATACATTCACACAAGCACGTTGATAATAATGGAAAGTACTAGAAGTTCAGCATAATTATTTACAAGGCTTTCCTAGTAAATACATATGAAAGAGAAAAAGTGCAGAAATGTAAATCTAGTCCTAATCTAGAATACACCTGCAAAACAGAGGTTAACACAACTATGTGCAATTCCATCTATTCATCCATTATGTAAGCATAATAAAGATGATTGATGCATCATGAATGATTAAACAGACACACGTAGTTTATGCTCTAGCAGGAATTATTGTAAAGCATTTCTAAATGATAAGATAAATAATAAATAATGATGATTGCATCATTGGACCGCAATATCGAAGCTTTAGCTTAGATAAGGCAGCTTTCATGTTTACTGAATGCATATTGATGTGGAATGATGATTTATTAGGAGGGAAGCAAAGCAGAGATTATTCAATTAGCATGCAAGTTGCCAGTCTCATCCCATAAATCATAACAATTTCTCAACTGCTGGTGGTGATAAAATAAAATACAAGACAGTAAAATAAACATGCAAAAATGATTATTTGGCCCTCAGATTCGATTGAGCTTGTTTTTGAGTTTTTAAAGCTTTAGCTTCATGGGATTTTCAAGCTTTCCTCGTCAAGAGGTTGAAAATGACACGTGTGATGCAAATTTGTATACCTTTGAAGCATGCTTTGACAAAGATGAGGGTAGGTTTAGTTTAAAAGTGGTCTAAAAATCCTATGAAAAATATAGAAAGTGGGTTAAAAGTGTGTAAATTGGGACTCCTGAGTCTTGAATTTGACAATATTTCAATGTGTGTGTGCTTTTTGAGCTCTCCTCGGCTTTTGCCTTTTCTTCCCCGGCTCTAGCCTTGTCTAAATGAGAGGTAGAGACCCCTATTTATAGGGAAAAATGCTTAGAAATGCATGAAAAGAAGGGAAAACATGTGTGATCATGCCTCTGGGACACATGATCACTCCCCTGGAACGTGTGATCACTCCTCTAGAATATGCTCAATCGCGTGATCATGCACTCTTGCGTGCAACATACGGCCTTCCCGAGCTCAATTTACACTATTTTAAGGGTTTTTTTAGGTTTTTGGACCTTCTGGATGTGTTTCCGAGGTTTGTTTTGTCAAAATCGGCTTCCATTTTCATGCATGAGCAAAATGTGTTTGGGTGTGATCACGCACTACAAATTTGCTCGCGCGCTACTTCTCGGGGTTACGTGCATTATTATGTGGTCACTTTCAAGAGTTTTAAGGGCTTACGGATGTGTTTTCGAAGTCCTTTTAGTCAAAATTGACTTCTAATTTTCACAAAGTTGAACTCCGTTCTCATAAGTCGAACGTCGGTCTGACGAGTTGCATGTTTTGAGCGACGGTTGCTCGAAATGAGCTACTTATCATTCTAATAATTCATATTCATGAAATCAAGGTGCAACTTAATGATTCGGAGGTTGATTTTACTCGGTTTAGTCTTTTAAGACTCTCGGCATGCTTCAGAGGTGGTACGAATGAACAGACACTTGTCATATTCAGAGAGATGTTTTCATCGTTAGACCTTTTTGGGGACAGTCAAAATTTGATGTATGGTAGTATGTTTCAACGAGGTATTTTTATTTTTAAAGGCCCAAGCCCATACTTTAAAAGCCCATCTGGACTAATAAAGATTAAAGTTTACTTTTATACCTAAAAATATTGTTTCTATGATTTATTGCTTTGAGAGATTTAGCATGTACGTCGGTACTTGATATTTCCCCATTGATATGGAGACTAAGACCAAAAATCCTAGGAAAGAGACTCACCATTGAATTCGTGTCTGGAAGGAAATGAGGTTAGAAGGATGTATATTATACACTTGACTTGATACTTGCTACTTGTTGCATAGCATATGCATTATGCATACATGCATCACATATAGATAGTGCATCACTAACACCCTGTCTTATAGCCACTATAGAGTCATCTGAGTCATCCTGTGTTTGGAAATAAAAAGGTGGCAGACTGGAGAGAGTTACTTTAAGTCCACTGTTAATCACAAAGGAGATCCTAATAACACTATAAAAGAGTTCCATTAACCTGTTTTACTGCACCAACACCAACACTGATTAGGCAGACATAAGAGATGGAATAAAGAGGAAACTAGACCTTGGAAGACATCAACAGAGCATTGATGGATGACATGAGAGCAATGATATAAGATTAACTGAGACAAACATTGGCTTGACTAATACCACCACCTGCACCTGCTATTGCTGCTGCTATTCCACCTGTTGGGACAAATCCACTGCTAACAATGACAATATTGGGGGGCAACCTTTGAATGCTTCTAGGAATGTACCAACTGTGAAAATAAAATTTAAGGATGTTGAGAACTACAAGGTAGAGAAAGCTAAGAAAGAATCACTAGAACTGTTTCAAGACCTTAAATCTAAGCAAATGCAAGTGCTGATAAGAGGGTAAGGCATAGGATATTCATTTGGCTTTGATGACATACTATGCATGGAAGGCAACAAGTTATTAGATAAGTTCAAGATGCCTTAACTGTAGAAGTTCAATGGTTCAGGAGACCTAAGGATTCATTTGAGTCAATATACAACAACTATGAGCACCATTAAGGCCCCATTAGCTGTAGTAACAAAGTTGTTTGTATTATCTTTAAAGGGTATTACTATAAGCTGATATAATGGGCTAGAAAAGTCTGTTAGGACTAATTGACGAGAGTTATGTACTGCTTTCTTGAAATAGTATGATTATAACACAAAGCTGGAAGTGTCCATCAGGGATTTGGAATTGACTAAGCAAAAGCCAAATGAATCATTTTATGATTTTCTCACTAGGTTCATGAATAAGGCATGATTGATGAAAAATAAGTTAGCTAAGAAAGATCAAGTTAGGATGATTGTCTGTAATGTGTCATATAAGGTTGAAAGGTTACAAATGATGAATCCTAAATCATTTGTAGACTTATATGATGAAGGGCTGCAAGTTGAGGAAATTGAGAATGAAAAGAAGAGGGTAACCTAGAGTATCGGAATGAGGAATTATCAAACTGGGGGCACACAACAGGGAAACACTAGTTAAGTTATGGAAGTACATACTATCCAACAACCAAGAAGGTTCTCAAACTTTAACTAACCTCTTTTAAAAGTCCTAGAGCACCTAATTCAAAAGGGTTGGCTCATTCTAAACCACCAAACTCGAATGTCCCTGGCTATGACCCAAACAACTATTGCAAATTTCACCAAGTCAATGGCCATCCAACAGACACTGGCATTTGCATGAAACATGAAATCCAAAATCTCATAGATGCTGGAAAAATCACCGATCTTGAAAAATCCAACCAAAACCCTAGCACAAAAAATAATCCTTTCACAAATTACTGAAATGTACCACCCCTAGAAACTATGACAATCAATTCAAGAGTTAGTGAGAAAGAAGTGCTAAACTCCTTTAAGAACCTTAATCTTAGACTTCCAACTGCCCTTAGTGGAATAGAAGATTTAGTGGGACAACCCTCAGGCAAATTTGACTATAAGGTGTTTTATTCCAAACCACCTTCTTATGATATTCCCATTGAGTTAATTGTGCCTAGAGGAAGGGGAGATGAATTTGAGGATGATAAGCCAATGAGTGAGAAGTTATCACTAAAGAAAGAAACATGCATAGTAGAGATATGGAAAGATAGAAAGAGGGACAGAACTGTCGGAACCAATGATATTTGGTACAACTCTGATGAAGTGGACAATATAGGCTACAATGTGTGGACAGATACTCCTAATGTAAACCAAGTCACTAGAAGTGGAAAAGGTTATAAGCCAGCTAAGAAGAGAATATACAAGGCAATATAGAGGGAGGAAGCGAATAAAGAAAAAACATCAGAAGGGCAAGAAGAAGATTTAATCCTTGAACAACTTAAGAGAGCTAAATTAAATGTAAGCATATGGGAGCTTTTGATGCATTCCAGTAGTCATAGAAAGGCTATAGTCAAGACCTTTTCTAAGATGAGCATTGAAACTGCTGCTACCTTAGAGGCTATGCTAGCAAAGGTCACTAAGAAGAAACATAGAGTAGTGACATTCTTAGATGAGGATTTACCTTTGGAAGGAAACAATAAAGCTCTATTTATCCCAACTGAAGTTAGAGGCAAAAGAACAATTATGTGGGATGATAGTTCTGCAATCAATGTATGCCTATTAAAAATCCTACCTAACTTAGGTCTGAAAGTTAATGACTTGGAAAATTCAGACTTAATAATAAGAGCTTATAATGATAGCACAAGGAGTGTAGAAGGCACATTCCAAACCCTAGTGAAAATCGATCTTGTTGAGTCAATGGTAGAATTTACTATCCTGGATATTCCTATTACTTATGCCTTGCTATTGGGTAGGCCTTGGTTTTATGTTCTTGGAGGAGTACCCTTGACTGTTCATCAGAAGATAAAATTCCTGCATGAAGGAGAAGTGGTGACTATGGACGCAAGCATGAGCAAGACTATAACAACCATTCTAGATAGTCGGAAGCAAGCGATCGTACCTCTAGGTTTCAGAGTGGCTAGAATCTTTTATGGAACTGAAATAGATTTAAGAGTTGTAAAGATGATGGAGAAGATGCCATATTAACCTAGATTAGGATTAGGAGAACCAACAAGGCATTCCAAGGCTACCTGTAAGCACCCAATTTCGGGATAACTAGAACATGGATGTGAAAGAGGACTCCGATGATGAAAACTCGTCGCAAATGGGTCTCTAGTATTTGAATTTCGGATTCCAAGGCTTGATTGCATTTTTACGGACTAAATTGAAAGTTTTCTTTTCCTTTAAGGGTCTTTTTATAATCGGAATTCCATATTTCCGACCAGAAATCCAGAATTTCGATTGGAAATCTACAGAATTCCAGTCAGAATTGCAGAATTCCGATCAAAATTATAGAATTTCGGTCAAAATTACAGAATTCCAATCAAAATTACAAAATTCTAATCGAAATTACAAAATTCCGACCGGAATTCTAGAGTTCCGATTGAATTTTCATAAATTCTTTTTTATTTTGTTTTATTTTAATTTTTTATTAATTTTTCTTAAATTTTATTGGTCGAAATTAATTAATTAATAAAAAATAAATATAAAAAAAATAATAAATAAATTAACGTATATCAGCTCCCCTCTATCTTTTGTCCCATCTACGTAATTTGATCATTTTATCTCTACGTAATCACTTATCCCGTAAAACGGATTTGGGATATATGGAGAATAAAAGGAGAGGAGAACGTAGGGAGGAGCGGCGGAAAAAGAAAAAAAAAAGAGGGGAGAGGCAGAGAGAAAAATTTTCTTTTGGGTTCTGAAATTTTTAAAGAAACATCTTCCTTTTGGGTAGAAAAAAAGAGGTTTTGACGACAATATAATCAAACCCAGAATACGCCAATCAATACTGGAGACCCATTCAGACGGTGAATAAAAGACAACCTCTGAGGAGTCAATCAATACTGCATCCATCATAATTAGTTTTTTTCTTGAACTCCTTTCTTTTCTTATTTTTGTTTGTTTTTTTATTTTATTTTGTTCTTCATTTGATTCTGATTTGATTTTTATTTTTTATTTTTTTTGGTTACTAATCCTTTTTATTTCTGTGTTTATGATTTTGGATGGGTGATTTGAATCCGTGATGGTGAACAAGATCTATGAAGATCCATGGAATGCCATGGATTAAATTATGTATTTGAACGTAGTTTTATGGTTTTTTTATTCATTTATTTCATAATTTTATTTCATTTTTAGTTGTAGTTAATTTTATTATTCAGTAGATTATTGTAATAGCCCCAATAGTGGGAATAGTAAAATT
>CATIWM010042174.1:0-44166 GCA_949671775.1 Mallotus repandus | reverse complement strand
CTACCACCACCTCCACAACCACCACCACCACCTCCACCACCACCTCCACCTCCACCTCCACCTCCACCTCCACCTCCACCACCACCACGACCACCTCCACCTCCACCACCACCACCACCACCTCCACCTTCACCTCCACCTCCACCTCCACCACCATTACAATCTCATTACTTTAAATTAAAATTAATTAAATATGCATGATTTAAATTTTTTATAAAATAAATAAAATTTAGATTTTTAAAAAAAAATAAAATAAAATTTAAACTAAACATTATTATGTAAATCATAATCATTATTATTATATTTAAAAAATTATTATGATAAATTTTATCAAAAAATTATAAAAATATGAAAATATTATTTATTTTTTATTTTTTAAAAAAATTAAAAATTAAAAAAATAAAAAATATTTTTCAAAACTAAAACTAAGCATACCCTTAATTTTTTCTTATGAAAATTGGTGTATACATCAATATTGCCATTTGAAGACGTCTCTGGAAATGCCATGTGAACACATCTCTAGAAATGCCATTAATGCACACTTCTGTCTCTATGTGCAACACCAATATCACAAGAAAAAGTTCTGCTAAAATTGTCGGCCTATTTGCTTCACAATTTTTCTTATTTGTGGTCATCTAATTTTATATTTGTTGTAGTTTAAAATTACATTTTAATTTATTTTTTAGTAACCTAATTTTAATTTTATTTTGAAAAGAATATAGCAAAAATTTATGTCTTAATTTTTCTCTATAATATTTATATTTTTTTATTTCAATTCTAAAATTATAAAGAGTTTTAAAAAATTATTTGTCTTTTTTGAAACTCTAATACCATTTAGGGTGAATCTGTTCTTTGATTTTTATTAAACTTAGGTTTAATTAAGAAAATATAAATTTATTTATCAATTTTAGACAAAATAATGCTGAATTTTTCAAAAAAAAATTGTAAATAATTATTGTGAAAATAAATGGAAATTTTGTATAAAAAATACAACGAATTAAAAGACAACTAAAATTTGGTAACTTTGGATTAATTAACCCTGGATATATATATAATAACCAGTGGCTAAAGAGTAAATGCGAAAAGAACAATATTGGGATAAGTTCATCATGCATATTAACATTTGTAAGAGTTACTAAACATATTATAAGATATATATTATGTATTACTAAATATAAAAAAAATGAGATGCATAGTTGAATTTAAAAATTAAGAGAACAACAAAATTTTGGCTATGGGATTCTTAACGACTAAACATTTGAGCATTCTAAGTAATTAAAATGAATTTTATCTGTAATTTTTGCAAATAAAACCCACTTGGAATGTGAAATCTTAATTTTTTTTTTCACCATTTTTTTAAATTGTAAATTCCATTTCAATCAAGTCCTTGAAAATAAATTTTAATTGATTTTTTAGTAACCTAATTTTAATTTTATTTTGGAAAGAATATGGCAAAAATTTTTAGTCTTAAGTTCTCTCTATAATTATTTTATTTTTTTATTTTTTTAATTTAGTTCTAAAATTATAAAGAGTTTTAAAGGAAAAAAAATCTGAAAAAGCTAAAGCTCTCTCCTATATATACATTTGAATTCTACATGAATTAGATATTCATATTCATATTCAAGAAAAAAAAATGTTGTTCTTTGTTTTTCTAGTAATTTGCAGTGGTACTGTTATTGTCAATGCTGTTGATATTGATGCAACCTATCTGGTACTGCAATGGCCGCCTGCATATTGCAGTAATAAGCAATGTCAGTTCCCTATCAAACAAGATGATTTCTCTATACATGGAATATGGTTTGAGAAAGACAACAAGCCAAAAATCTATTGTGGAGGGGACCCTTTCGACATCAAAGTTGTAAGAGCATTCTCCTTTTTTTTTTTTTTTAATATTAGCGTCCTTCAAAATAGTTTACATTTACTTTTCATTTTGCAGCTGAAAAGTATACAATCAGAATTAGAAGTGTATTGGCCCAACTTGAAAGGTGCAAAATACAATAAAGGTTTTTGGGAACATGAATGGAATAAACATGGTAAATGCGGTAGCTGGAATTGTTATAACTATTTTAAAACGGGAGTGCAGAGGGCAATGCAGTACAACATATACCACATTCTGACCTCCTCAGGTATTACTCCAGGTGGTGAGTATACTCTCACTAGTATACAGAACGCACTTGGAGGACTTAATCTAAACATGACCCTGCAGTGCAATCCTAACAAAATTCATCGCAAGCAACAGCTCTACCAAATTTTCTTCTGCTTGACAACCTCCGGTAGTTTTGAGAAATGCAAAACAGCACCAGGTGGAGAAACGGACATTGGTTGTCCAACTCGAGGGACAATCCTGTTCGCCTCATCGCCTCCACCACCAAAAAAACTCAATAACGGTTCTCTACTTGTTAATGTTTTCATTATTTTGTTGTCTTTTTCTTTATATGTTTGCTATGGCAGGCGTTCACTTCGGTAGCAGGAATTCAGTTTGTGATTCAGTCACTATAATTTTGCACTTACCACTATAAGAGGTCTAAAGTTTTAGCTGAAATTGCAGCTTCTGCAATGCCTCATCCTCTGTAATCAAGCTGGCAATAAGAAAAGTGACGAATTGGACCATAATTTAAGGTTTTTAGTATTTAGCTTTAGTATAAGAGTTATGTCATGGCCATTCTTTTTCAGAAATATATTGGCAATGGCTATTCCCTGGCAGGATCGAGCTGATCTGCGAGCTTCCCTACGGTGTTGTTTGTGTTTACATTAGTTTATGTTCCTGCATATTATTCACCATCATTATAGGCCTATAGAATAAGCCATTTATGGGGCTATTTACAAATTTAGGGTAAAAAAATTTTTTTATTCCCAATTTAGGGTAGTTTTTAAACTTATTCCAAATTTGGGGTAAAAATAATAATTAAAATTAAAAAAAAAAAAAAAATCATTTGCCGCCATTGTTACCAGCGGAAATACTAAATGAAAAAGTATTTCCGTCAATTACATTGGCGTAGCTATTTTTTCTTAGAAAAAAATTGAACTGAAGTGAACTCCGCCTATAGAGTTGGCGGAATTCTTATAGGACTGATAAATATAAGAAGTACGCCTGTTAAATTGGCGGACTTCACTATATTTATTTAAAAAAAAAGGTCTCAGCCTATACCTGCAGCCTACACACTCACTCAAGCCTAAAAGCTGACAAGAGTCTGTTGGACTATACATGCATGGCAAAATGATAATTATTTTATCAAAATAATTTATTTCAATCAACTTGCATGAACAATTGACCAATTATTAATTAATCATTAATCAATTATATGCATGAAATTAATGCACTAATTTCATAATGATTATAATAAATTAATTAAAATAATGTTAAAAATAATATCATAATTATAATAATATTATATTTTTTTTTTAATTTTAACATTATTATGATTATTTTAATTTAATATATTATTATTATTATTATTACTATTATTATTATTATTATGCATGAATTTCATGGTTTTTTTAGGGAGTGGGTGTGATTTATGCATGAATTTCCATGAGTGTTGTGTGTTGTGTAATTAGCCTTATTTTTTTTAATTTTTAATTTTTAAATTTTTAAATAGTATAATGATTATTATAAATTAATTATAATAATTTTAAAAACAATATCATAATGAACCTATTGTTATGATTTTTTTATTTTTTAATTTTAACATTCTTATGATTAATTTAATTTAATATATTATAATTAATATAATAAATATTATTATTATTATTATTATTATTATTATTATTATTATTTTATGCATAAGTGTTGTGTGTGGCCAATTTTTTTATTTTTTATTTTTAATCATTAGCAAGTTCCCTTAATTATTAATTAGTAATTAATTAATTAATCAACTTATTCCCCTTCCCAAAAAAAATTACAAAGGACCATAAAAAAAAGAAACTTATCACTTGTGTATGGCATGAAATTTTGTGCAAAATTATTGGTTATTCCTATTCTTTTCCACAATACAGGTTGCTTTTCCTTTCTTTCCATTAACTAGCAATGCGAAAATGGATTGTCAGCCATTTTCATTGGCGGAGTTACTCAGTCCAATTAGGTAAAATTTACCTCAAATTAGTAATAAATTTCTCAACTACTCTAAATTTAGAATTATTGTAAAAACACCCTAAAGTGGAAATAAATTTTTTTTTTACCCTAAATTGATAAAAAGCCTGCCATTTATGCATAGAAACAGTTTTCCTCAAAAAGAAGCGGGCACCAAAAATTTCAACTTTTTTGGGTAAAACTCATGGTCAGCGTTTCTTATCTTCTTATATCAATGCATGACTCCCAAGAAGGATAGGATCATAGGGCTAACATACAAGAGTAACTAATTGTTCGCCCTGCAAATTATGCACAACAGACTTTATTCCCCTACTCTCATTTAAGATTTAATCTATATATGCCACATAGTTCATATCAATGTTCTTGGATGAGCTAATTGAGGGTATTTTCATTGTCTAATTACTCAGTTTTCCACGCTTTTAACAGGGCTAAGCATCATCTTATTAGGCCACCATCATGGCAATTAGTGTTTGCTTTACTGAAAATCGAAACATATATTTGGTTTCCTTGTTTTTCTTCTTGACCCATATCAAAATGTACATCCATCTGATGCCACTATATCAGACTGCCATCTTTCATAATTGGGCTCCTCAACATACACTTGCTGCCCTTTTACATCTTTCATGTCAACATGCACTTGCTTCCCTTTTATGTCCTTCATGGGCTGCATAGTTAAGTCATCATGCTTCATGGAACTAAGTTCATGAAGTATTTCTCAACAGATTGCCCATAAATGCCACAGTAAGTACATGCTGGTTTCTTGCCTATATTGCCACTAGAATATTTTTCAGGAGCATGCATCTGGTTCCCACTCGAACTGCGTCCTCTCAAATTTGAGTATGATGCTATTCTACCAGCAAACAACACCGTGGAATCATTGATTTCTTGATCTATAACTCCTTTGAGTGGGTGCAAAGACTCTGTTGATACTAGGGAGAGGATCCATGATCAAGATTTGTGACCTAATTACCTGTGGCAAATTCATTGTTTAAGCCCTTTAAAAAACGAATAATATAACCATGTCGTTGATAACCTCTTATAATATATAAGGCATTGCAATTACATTGAGAAATGCCAATACAACTAGGAATAGGTCTCGAATTGGCAAGTTCATCCCACAAAATTTTCGGATTTGTGAAATAATCAGTAACAACCCAATAGGCAATATTCTTGTAATTTTATCTCTTGCAGTGTCCATGTTATTATCCACATTTTCTTCGATATTACACAATTCATAAATCAGATTGAAACATTCGGACAGGCTTATTGGAAAATTAACTGATTGTAATTTAACATAACCAAAAAAAAAAACTAAAATTATCATTCATTGGCATGACTTAATATGAAAAATTTAGGAAGATTGAACATATTGCATATTTTGCTAGATTAAAGAGAAGAAAAAACTGTATTACCATAATGTCTATATAGCATATATAAAGCTGAGGAAACGAAATCTGTAGAAATAGATCAGCAAGTACACATCATATTTCAATCCTGAGCAAGCATGTAAAGAGCACTACATCTTACATATCCTCAAGTTCATTTCTTCCTTCCAGTCTAATTTGGGACTTGATGTAAGGATATATTTGTAAGGTACCTGGCTTTCCTTTCATTTCGAGAATAGAAATTTCTTCTGTGGTGGGATCAATCATCATCACCTCTCCAATAGAAGATTCCACAAGTAGCTTGCCATTTTTCCAGAATATCAGTGGCATTATAAATCTATCCAGATCTTCTATATGTATAATTGGTGCAGTGCTGAACAATTTAGTCCATGATTCTGTAACACCAACTTGAAACAACACCCATATATCAATGGAGATTTTTGCCCCTCCTTCATGCTCAATGGCATTGATTACAGCAACATGCTCATTCAATACCAAATATGTCCTACGAATTTCAGAACCGCATTCACCAATGATGCTAATGTCTGGTAAAGAAGTTGCTCTAAAAATCTCGAGGTTGGGGTCAAATGATAAAATTATTTCATCATAATCTGTAAGTTTTGCAGGCCAAGAGTAGGTGCCATTTGTGTGCATTTGATTTGTAATTTCTATATATGTAATCGGCAAATCACAATCAACTTTTCTCCATGAATCACTCCTTAAGCTATATACCTCAACAAGTTGAGGTGGGAAATCCTGCCAGAAGGCATCAGCGTGTGGAAGAATTCTAATGACCTTGTAATCATCCATTCTAGAATCAAAGCAGAAACAATTTAAAGGTAATTGACGATGGATATTGGACTCTGGCAAAATCTTGATTTCAGTGGTTTCTGGATTCCATAAAACAGTATGGTGTTTGAAATCATCTTGCAAACATACTATACCATTGCAAGAACCTAGAATATTAATGTTTAGTTTCTTGATAAACATATTATGCCCATCAAAATATTCTCTACTCAGATCAGCACCTTCAACATATGGTAAACTTTGGGTTGGAAACATATCAAGAGTGTCATAAGAAAGTAGAGAGAACACATCATCTTCGGTAATAATGTCGCGACGTTTGAAAAGTAGATAGCTATCCTTATGAACATCATCATAACCAAAGATGAGATTTCTATAAATAAAATTTGGATCAGAGAGAAGAACATACCAAGCTTTGCAAACACATCTGAATCTCACTAAGCAGATGATGGGCAACCTCAACAGAATATTCATCAACAAATCTTCAGGAAAATCATTAGCCATCATCAATATTGCAGCTCTTCTTCCCCTTCAAATACAAAAGAGATAAAAGTGTGATAGTTAGCCTTCTCTGTCCCAAAAATAAGCAGAAAGAAATTTAGATATATAAATCTTAATGAGGTCTATGAGTGTGGTCCACACACCGCACATAATTTTTTTTTTTTCCATTTATATTGAAAAACTCTTATTCGCTAAGAAAAGGATATTATATTAATTATTCTCTTAAAATTTTCAATAAGCTGTTCGGTAAATAAACGTGATAATTATATCCTCAAAAAATTGTCTATTATAAAAAGATAATGCTAAATGAGTAGAATCTATCCATAAATTTTGACTAGAAAGGATATTTATAACATTTCATTTTATATTAAAATCTAAAAATACTAATGTATTTTTTTAAAAGTTTTTGGCCAAAATACCTTTAAAATAAGTTAAAATTTAAAATTTAAATCTCTACATTAAATATAAAAAATTTAGAATTTTAATGTCTTGATTGTAGTAAATTTTTTAAATTAGCTAATATTTCTTTTTCTTATTTACAACTCTCATATTTATTTATTTATATATTCCTTGTTATTTTTATATTTATAAATTAATTGAGAATAAATTTGATATTTTCATTTATTTTTTATGATAATATAATGTTAAAGTAGTTACAAGTAGGGGTGTACAATAGATCGGTTTAACTAACCAAACTGACCGATTAACCAAACCAAATGGCTTGATTCGATTTTTAGTTAACTAAATTATTAAAAATTAAAAAAAAAAAACAAAAGAAGTCCGGTATGCACACCCCTAACTACAACTCCTTCTAATATAGAAAAATACACATATAAGCCATTTATGGATATAAAAAAAAAAATGTATTTTTATTCACTTAAATATCCTCATGATATTACACACACACACACACACATATATATATATATATATATATATATTGTAAAATAAAAATCCAACTATACCAAACCGAATTAATTGATTTTAGGTTTGGTTTTGTTCACCCCTATGTAAAGTGATTTAGATATATTATTGATCATTATTTAGTATAATACAAGAATTACTAAAATATGCATCTTTGCTATTAGAGATATATGAAAGGGCACATACACATTTGATAAAATTCTTAGTTACTAGTTAATTGCAACATATTTAGTGATTTATCTCAATATTATATTTTAGTAGTAATACAATTATTGATCAAATTGAATTTAGTACTTAAACTAAATTTACTAATAATTACTAGTAATTAACATGTCTGATTAACTCTAATATGAATACATGTTAAATAAAAGATAAAATTATAAATTTCCATCAATTTATTTTATTCACTTTTTTTACAATTACTATAATTAAAATCTCTTTTACATAACTTTAAAAAATTATAGTTGTTGAAATCAAACATTAAAAAATGAATAACTTTTTATTTTTAAAGTGAAACCTATCAAAATTAGGAGTTTGTTAAAATTATAATTTAATTTATAATTACAAGGTATTAATAAAAATAAGTGTAAGTGGTGGGAAAATAATTATTTTAAAAACTTTAAAGTTAAAATAAATTTAAAAATATAAAAAAATATTTTATTTTATTAAAATAGAGGGTTTAAAGTGTTCATTTTTATAAAATAGATGTGTTTAAATATTTTTTGGTATAAGACATTTGTCGGAAATTTGATCAAAATGACTAAAATATTGATGGAATGAAAATTGAGCAGCATAAAGCTTCAATTTTTAAATAAAACAGGAGAAGTATAAATTATGATAAATCCCAAGGGCAAAAGTAATTTGCTCTTTGGTCAAATAGTCCTAAATTTGAATTGATCAACTTTACTAATTTAATTAAAGTTATAATTAAATTGATTAGTTAGTATTAATAATTGATGATTAGTTAGTATTAATAATTTATCTATGCAATTTGTTTTAATTTGAATAGTGCTAATATTAAATTAATAACTTAATATTAGTTAGATTTAAGTATAAATCAAACTAGTATTTTTTGTTTAAAATATTTTTTTAACAAAAATATGTAAAAATTATATAAAAATAAATAATATTTATACATTAAAAATTAAAATAAATTAAATTACCAAATTTTAACCAAAATTGTCAATGCTATTTTATATGTTAATGTTCAATTCTAGGCATGCAAATTGACCCTTAGCTTTCATATCAAACACATCTTCGTCTAAGTGTTCTCTCCCAAAGTTTTCCAGAGGCAAGCATAAGAGTCCTTTGCTCTTCCCTAGTTTCGGCGCAATCATGTCCTTACAGATTGAATAATATTTATATAAAAAAAATTAAATTAAATTAAATTAACAAATTTTAACCAAAATTGTCAATGCTATTTTAGATGTTAATGTTCAATTCTAGGCATTCAGATTGACCCTTAGCTTTCATATCAAACACATCCTCATTTAAGTGTTCTCTCCCAAAGTTTTCCAAAGGCAAGCATGAGAGTCCTTTGCTCTTCCCTAGTTTCAGCGCAATCATGTCCTTACTGGAGACTCTTCATTTCCCTTCAAGTAACTTTATATCTCACTTTGCTTCCAATCTCTCTAAGCCTTCCTTACCTCTAGAATCTCACTTTCTAAACCTCAAAGAAGTAAACTGTCTTCTCTTCTGCCCCAACTTTCATATTGTCTCAATGGCAAGTACCTATAACTTAAAACCCACTGAGGATTTTAAAAGTTTGTCCCTCAAAACCTAAGCTCTCGCTCTGAGTGAAGCTCCAGTTGAGGTCTTGCAATGTTTGGAGATAGGAAATATTCAGCAAAAGCCATCCAGAGCATCATATCTCAGGTCTGGGCTTTTGCTAACACTCTCAATGTCAAGGATCTCAACTTATCCAACACTTTCCTATTCTGCTTTGAATCTGAACAAGATAAACAAAGAATATTGGATGGCACTCCTTGGTTTGTCCATAAAAATCTCATGGTTATCAAAAAGTGGGATCAAAGAAAATCATTGGAGGAGATAAATTTCTCAACTGAGAACGTGTAAACTTCTCAACTGAGAATGTGTGCAAATTTTTGCTCTTCTAAAGAACCAAGTGACTCCAGTAAATGCACAGAACATTGCTGACTCTATCTTTGAAGGAGTAGTGCCTTCTGAAGAACTAATGTTGAATAATGAAGATTGGGATCCAATCATACGTATCAAAGTCAAACTTGATCTAACTAAGCCTCTCCCAAAAGGTTTATATAACCGTAGGTCGGGGAAAGAAGAATGGGTTCACTTTAGGTATGAGAGACTGTTGGCTTTCCTAGATCACCAGACAAGTTTCTACAGTACAGTGAAGACCCAGGAAGCAAGGGATTTAGCAGTGAGCTTAAACCTGGCCTATGGTCCATGGTTCCGAGCTCTTCCAAAGAGGGAACAAGTTGATAGCTCCTTTGTTAAGTGGTTTGATGCAGTTTACCCTCCATATCTCAGACCCCAGCCACAACAACCAGCCATTTGTGCTGCCAACATAATCATCAAAGACCATACTTCTGTTGCTGATAATTTACAGCATATCTCTGCTAGTAACAAAGCTCATATCTTGCTCTCTAACCAAGAAAGTTCTAAAGAAACTCTACCAACAACCATTGAGCATGCTACCGCCAAAATGGCCGCGATGTACCTTGGATAGAGCAGCAATCCTGAGAATAACTCACTAAAGCTATCTACCACTGCAGCAGCCATACCCTCAACTGACAAGATGGTTACCCCAAAAGCAACAAACGAAAAGGGAAGCAAAGAAGATGTACTGGGCCAAAGCCCAAAGGAGCCAAACCTGATTGAAGTGGAAGTCCTACTAGACCCAACTCTCAGTCCTGAGCATGAGGAAAGCCCAAACAAAAAAAGGGCCATATCACAAATGTTGCAACCCACCCCAGTCTTGACTGCTCAGGCCCTTTTGGGCCCATAGCAAGCTAGCGTAAGTCTAAGGAAAACCCAACTGAAGAAAAGCAAGCCCAAGGTCCTTGATGGGACCCAATTTGCTGAAAAAGCAAAGACAAAACTTATAGTGGAAGAGGTGCTGGCAGTGAGCAGCAAGGAGATGGAGACTCTCGCTGTGAATCCAACTAACCTGGATTGATGCCCCAAAGATGATATTCTCTTTTTATTTTTTGTCTCACTAACTGAATATAAATAATCTTTTTGTTCGCAAGTTAGTGGTTGTCATTCTAAATACTCTTACCCTTAGCTTTGTTAGTAAGAGTAGTATTAATGACATACATGGCTTCCATGGTTTGACGGAGTTAGTCTCCATTGTAATGTTGCCCATTGTGGCTTCTGCTAATACAATCACTTGCCTTCAAAAAAAATCTAAGTGTTGCTTTGATTTTGTCTTAAAACATGAACATCATTATGATCAGTGCGGACAGTGCATTTTGTTGTGGCCATAATACATCTGTAATCCCCTTGTACTTGATACAATTGGTCAATTTAACACTTCAACTTACAGTTTTACTATTTTAATACTTAAACTTGTCAAAAATACACTAATCTAATGACACAATATATCTATCGTCCCTTATACTTATTATTTTTTATTAGTTTGACACCTCTATTTTACTTTTTTAGTCAGTTAAATTCTTATGATATGGCAAATGTGAATTCGTTATTACATATCATATGTGCTAATAGGGGTTTAAAAATTACATTTTAGGCAAATTTAAATGTTAAAATGATAAAATTATAAATAGAGGTGTTAAATTGACAAAAAAATGAAAATTACATATATTATGTCTTTCTTTGTAGCATGTTTTTTAATTGGTCACTGCATACATATACGTCAGTATTGTGGAACAAACCATCTTAAGGTCCCTGAACTTTTTGATTTTCTTTCAATTGATCCTTATTGAATTTTTACCTTTAATTGAGTCCTTAAACTTTTATTTTTCTAATTTTTACATCCTTAATAGTTGTATTACACAATGTTTATTGATATGTATTTCGTAAATGTCTACTAAAGGATATAAAAATCAGAAAAATAAAAGTTTGAGGACTCAATTAAATATAATAATTCATTAAAGACCTATCGAACAAATCTCAAAACGTTCAAATTTAAAATAATACGAGATGACAATAATTTGACGAAAATTCTATTTCAATTTAACGGATGTCAAATTAAAGATGTAAAAATTAAAAAAATAAAAATTTAGGATTCAATTAAAAATAAAAATTTAGTAAGGATCAATTGAAAGAAAATCGAAAAGTTCATGAACTTTAAGATAGTTTGTTTCGCATGTTGATCTACACAAAATGGGCTAGGTTATCGATTCAAGTTGATAATTTGCTTGAGCAAAAGTGAATTAAAAATTTTAATTATATTTATTTAATATAATTTAAATTCATATTATATTTACTTAATATTATATTATTTATTAATTTCAATTATATTTCTTAATACTGATATTAATGCTTTTTTTTTATTAAATAAGGAAACTCTTACTTAATAATAATACTTAATGTGGGTAAAAAACTATATATATATATACACGGATGCCAAAAAATGAATATATATAAAACCAATTATGCTAAAAAATCAATTTTAAAAAATAATGAAAATGAGGATGATGAAGGAGAAATAGGAGACTAATGGTTCATTACAATTTTCAGTTTAATTATTTGATTATTATTTTTTGAATATAAAAAAATTACCATATGTGTCATTGTGTTATTAATGATATTTTAATAGAGTTTTGATTGCCACAAATTAATAATGATATTTGTAATAAGAACTTATTTGTTTTGTTTGCAAAAGATTAAATGTTGAATTGTAAAATAAAAATTAGGGTGGCATTTAAAATTTAGAAAAAAGTTTAAAGTTTTTTTTAACCTTTTTTCTAAAATATAAAATTCTTGATATGTAAAAACAAATAAAATAAAAAGAATATATTTTTTCTCTCCAAAAATACTTTGCCACTAATTTATTCCCTCATTAATCGTATAAGGTTATATTAATAAATTTAAATAGCATTTAATAACATTAGCCAAACTATTTTGGATAATTTCTACCTTTTAGATTCACTTTTAATAATTTTACTAATAATTATTTTTTTATAAAGGTTAATCCATCTGGATAGAATATATCCAAAATATTTTGGATAAAAAGGATAAATACTATTTAAATTTACTAATGTAACCTTACAGAATTAAAGAGGATGTAAATTGGTGGTAAAATGTTTTGAGGAAATAAAGTTATCTTCTTTTATTGACTCTTACTACCATACAAATATTTGTACCAATACAAATGACCAAATGTTTGTAACAGGTTAATGACCGGCAAATGCAAGTAACATTAACCAGTCACGTAAAAGAAATACTATTGTCGGTATTTTCACGCCATCGCCCCTGACCCTCTTCCCGCCAACTACAGTTGCCGCCCTAACCATAACCTAGCTATTACCGCATATAGAATCAAATGTAATTATAGTAAAGCCACCTTGAGCTTCAATTCTTAATCCCGTCATCCAAAGCAAGTGCTAATGTTATAATCATTGAAAAAGCAAGTGGGCTATTTCAAGGAATCAAAGAGAATGTGTCTTCAACTATTGTTATTACTCACCTAAAACTAGTGGGATCAGAGCTCCTTCTCCGCGAATTGGTTCCTCTGTTGCACCCATGGCCACCGAGTTTGGAGGAGCCCCACTCCTCTCAAGTTTAACAATTTTTTTTAAAATTAAGTTTGAACATTATTTTTGTTATTAGGATGAATTAATGTTAATCTGAATCCATAATTCACTTCCTGGATACATCCCCTTCTATAGTCGTATTTAACACTCTGCATGACTTTCCATCATTAAATTCAAGTTCTAAGACACATATTGAAGATGACTCCTCAATTGGATAATCTCTCTCATCGGTCAAAGACTTCATATATAAGCATGGCCACTCCTCAGCTTCTAAATTGATTTTGTGCACCGAATCAGCTTCTTATATGTGGATATGTTTAGTTTTGCAATGATAGAGCTTGACAAAAATCCAGCACTAGAGATTTGGATATATAATATGACAGGGCAAAATTTATGGATGTAAATGGAGGCATAATCTGGTCATGTTGGTATTTGTGACATTTAAAGACTCGTCTATGACCTCAGGCTAAACCAAGCAACTTTTATTTAGAAGACAAAGCATATAGGTTGACTATATAAATGATCAATATTTCATCATGAAATATCAAAAGATGAGGAAACTTCAAGCTTTTTACTCTGTTTTTGACGGAAAAATTTAAAAAAAAAAAGAGAATAAATTTCCTATTTTAAGAAAGCCAACCCTTTTTTTTAATTACTCCTTTCAACACTATGGGCAACTTAGCAACCTTTGTTCTTCTCTTTCTCCTTCCTATTAGATCTGCACCTAAAAAAAATAGTGCAGTTCCTCAATTTTTAAAATTTGATCAACTAATAAAAATCTCACACAATAGAAAAAAATGCAAAGGACGTTATTGAGCATCATTGGTACAAACATATATAGATGTGCAGTGCAATCACTGGAAATGGATTGGAGGTAAATCAGCTGGCTTTAAATCTTACTTCTAGCTGCTCATGAATAAATAAAACTTGCAGTTGGAGACGCAGATAATTAGTTAATGAATTCAAATTTCTTTCTCTGTTCAATCTCCAACTAACATCATTTTCAAACAAAGTTAGGCATCATATGAGCATATCATTTATTTGCTCAACATAATGAGTACTAGATGGCCATCCTCTTTGCTCCATTGATGCTTCCAATCAAGATTTAGACTACCCAAAAATGTTATCATGATTATCAAAAAAATGGAGATGAATTATAACATTCAAAACTCAAATCACTAAGGCACATTAAACTTATAACCTCAGAGATTATATTATTTTGTGAAGTTAGTAAAGGACAGAAATGAAGACATAACATTACAATCCAATAGTATAACAGTGTATTTGATTTTATGAAATTAAGGATCTCATTCAAGTTTCTCAACCAACAGACATAAAAACATTTATCACCCATCTAAGCTCATAAATCTACAAGGCTTTTACCACCTAAAAATGTCAGGAATTCAAAAATTTTTATTAGCTCACATCAGAACAACATTGTATTGATCACTCATAATAATGCACATATATATATGCCCTTATAAAGGACATGAAATTTTAATTAGAAAATTTGGTGAAGTCACTATGCAAGAAATGTATGATACAATTCTAAAACTGCATTTGAGTCGCATTGTATAGGTTATGAGAGTGATTCTCATATCAAGAATTTATCATAATACTTTGAATGTTCCTTGTTAGCACTTTCTTATACATTGTAAACAGTCATGGAGCCACCATCAAACAGTAGAAACAAAAGGAGCAAGTGTAAGATTTAAGTCATAACTCCACACCACAAGTTGTATATACTAAGAAAATACAAACAAGATATGAGAATTTCCATATTAGTAGCAACAACTTCCCTTACCTGTTTGAACACACAACTTTAATAATCATCAAATTCATTAAGTTATTCTGTTTTATTTTGCCTAATGAATCTTGTTAAAAAATTCATCATGCATTATTATCAGTTGTTCTGTAACCTGCAAAAAGTTTCAATGATTCATTTACTTAAAATGGGAAGAAGTATGACCACAAATGCATAAACATGCATCACAGAAGCTGCCTAATGATAAAGGAAAAATCCCCAACCAATCTTGTTGTGACACATGTAAAGTAAGGTTTACCAATATGACATGTCAACTACCTTTGACCGGTTAACTCATATTCTAGCTCTTCCTCCTATCAAGATTGCTTGTAAAAGATCTCGACCTTTAAGTAATTCACACCTTCTAATTGGTGCACTCAGGGAGGAACCCCGCCTGTCTAACTGTTATACCTAGGGAGGAACCTCACCTGGATCTACCCTCGTCTGCTCCCTGTCAAATCACTGTCCTATCACAAAGCTGGTTGTCACTCCCTAATAACCATCACTCTTAGTAGGGCTCTCTGCCTATGAGACGCTGACATGTGGCATCCACTTTTCACCAACTCCCTCTCTACTTATAAGACACTACCAAATGGAGTCCCTTTTTACCAACCCCTTTTATAAGCTCCATGCTTCAAGGAATAATGGTATCTTCTTTTCTCTCATTTTACTTCTTCTTTCATATACACTTACGTCCTCTCAAGCATAAAAACACCCATTTTCATATAGCGATATGCTCCTTAGAGAAATACATCTTTAATCAAGGTTGACTTAGGCATCGAAGGGGCTTTGGGCAAGCCAGGCCCTCCTTCACCAAATATTCTCTTCTTTTTTGTAGAGGTTCACTTGCTGACTATATTGAGTTGAGGCAAAAAGGTTCAAGAACCATCACTGCCTATACACCATACTTAAAATTAGATTTCATTTCATTGTCTAATATATCCATCCCAAAAATTATAGACAATAACATCACAAATTTTAATTTTTTTCTCATTGTAATTGGTATGGGATGCAAATTTAGAAGAAATTAAATGGATCAAAATCAAGATTTTTAAGATATGTATCCAGATTCATGGCAATGGATGTTATATACACACAAACATACCTCCTCAAGGCTACCATCCTCAATCTTTATGTTGAAGGAAAGCAACAAACTTTCATGAAGCAAATTCTCCAAATCCTTAATATAAAGTGTCCCTACATGCAATTTCATTAAACAAATTCACCAATTATCTTATTTAAGAAAAGAAAAAGAAGAAGACGAAGATGAAGGAAAGAGAGGATCATAATTCAGACCTCTAGGTTGAAAGAACCAAAAGAATATATCAGTGGCAAGGTGGTGAGATTTTTGGAGAGAATCACGGCCACTCGCTAGTTTTTGACAGCAATTTGAAGCCATTCTATATAGAAAGAAGCAATGTTATACTTTCTTGAAGATGAGTAATAGCCTCTAGCTTTTGAGCACTTATAGATTCCATTAATAGAACTATTGTTGTTATTATTATTCAAAAATGGCGATTTTAGATCATAGAGAGTTCTTTTAGGCATTTGGTTCTCTTCTCTGTCTCAAAGGAATCATGCATTCTTAAAGCGAACATAAATAGAAACCACTACTCATAGATTGATAAATTTAAATTAAATAATTGATTCATTGGGTAATAGGTTTTCTACATCAATGGTTATAATTAAATAATAATGGGATAATGAATCCACAAGTCCTATAAGTTATCAAAAATTACAATTAAGTCCTAATTTTTTTTTAATTGAGTCCTAGAAGCATTTAAAGTGTTTCATGTTAGTCCATCTACGTTATCTCAAACGGAATGGACTAACATGGCGATTAGATCCCACCCAATGAACTGATCTGTGTAGCCAACTCATCAATGATATTGAACCCACAAGTCCTATAAGTTATCTAAAATTTTAATCAAGTCCTAAATTGGTTCTCTCCTAATTAACATGAAACAAAACCATTGCACAATATCTTTGAGTGATTCATTCTTTTCACTTTTATTGTACTTATTATTTTTTTTAAATATGAAATCCTCTTTGCAATTCTTGAATATTGAGCAACGAAATTTCTGAAATAGAGATTTTATAATTTTTTGGAAGATTTTTCAATATATGTTGATGATGATCCGTGATGTTTGAAATAAAGATAATTTTTTGGAAGATTGTGCAATAATAAGAATAATAAAAGTGAAAAGAAAGACTCACTTAAGGATATTGTGCAATGGTTTTATTTCATGTTAATTAGGAGAGAAACAATTTTGGACTTGATTGAAATTTTGGATAACTTATAGGACTTATGTGTTCAGTATTATTGATGAGTTGGCTGCACACGTCAGTTCATTGGGTGGGGTCTAATTGTCACGTCAGTCCATTCTATTTGAGATATTGAAAGTGGACTAACGTGAAACACTTTAAATATTTTTAGAACTAAATTAAAAAAAAATTAGAACTTAATTATAATTTTTGATAACTTATATCACTTATAGATTTATTATCCCAATAACAACCGATCTAATGATTATTACTTTTATTTATATATATACCAACATTTAGACTGAAAATGATATTCTTTTATTATACAAGCATATACACATAATTGTTTTTATATTTTAGACAAAAGGTAAAAAAGAACCTTTAAACTTTTTTCTAAATTTTAAATATTACTTTAATTTTTTTTACTTTGGTACAGTTTAATATTTAATCTTCTCAAAACGAAATAAATAACTCCTTATTACTAACACTAATAATTAATTGGTAGTAACAGAGACTCATTTAATATATTATCCAAAAACGTAATGATAAGTGACAATTTTTATTATATTTTAATAAAAAATTATTGTGAATCTCGGTATTATCTTCTTTATCTTTCACATCTTTCACCATTGTCGTTTTATTACTTTTCAATATAATTTATTTCTCTAATATCACCAAAATTAAAAAAATAAAATTTCATTAATTATTGATATTGAAAAGGCAAACGCATATTTTATGAAATAATGCTCAAAATCTACGTATAAAATAAAAATTTTAGATGAACATCTATTAATTAGTTAATGAATGGACTATTTTACCTAACTTTTTAACTAATTTGAGACTTAGTTCATTTATAATCGAACTGAATTTATTATGACACTTAAAATTTGTGAGATATTCACGAACTTAAATAAATTTAAATAAATTATAAACTAAAATTACATATTAAAAATTTAAAATAAATTATTTACTAAATAAATTATAATATATTTAATAAAAATAATAATTTTACTCTAATAATTTATTTTTCAAATATTACTTACATTAAAAATTTGTATTTATGTATATAAAATCAAATTATTAACACTTTAAAATTACAAGTTAACTCACGAGCTTTTATTATAGTTTGTTCATAAGTTTCAAGAGTTAAATTTTGTATAGTTTAAGTTCGGCTCATTTATTAAACAAATTTTTATCGAATTAAATTTCAAGTAGCTTACGAGCAGTTCGGTTTGTTTACAGCCCTTAAGTCATGACAATGGCATAAATATTTTCTAGGCATGGATGTAAAATTGATTTTCCATTTCTTGATTCTATGATTGTTTTTTTTTTTCATTTACATTATTTTTCTGATGGCTGTAATTTACATAAAAATCCTACCAAAAAATCTCAATTTTGTGAAATTTTTTGAATTAAATGGTTATAGGCTTTGTATCAACCCCGAGTTAGAGAATTGACATGTGTTACAGTAGGAAAGTAAAATGATGATTAAATTACCATGAGTAGGATGACTATTTATACTGTTTTGGTGTATAAACAATTTTTCCACTACTTATTCACTTAGAGGAAGTTGATTCCTAAATGTATTTTAATTTTGTGAGTTCCAATTGACTAAATGATTAAGGTGAGTTTATTGTTAAATATAAATAATTTTTAATTTTTTTTATTATCATGAAAAATTTTGAATGAATAAAATGAGTCTTTTAAATTCATAAAGTGTCTATATGTATATACAAGGATTTGTAAGGATTTGTAAGGATTTGTAGCTACTTTAATACTATATTCTCATATACATTTATTTTCATACATAATGGGTGATTAAAATCAAATGAAAATATCAAATTCACCACTACCCAATTATATAAAAATAGAAGCAATTTGGGACATATAAGTAGGGGTGAGAAAACTAACCAAAAATCTAATCATAAAACTGAGGTTTGGTTCAGTTTAAATTGTAAAGAAATTTAGTTTAGTTCTATTTTATTGCAAAAAATATAATTAAACCAAATTGAACTAAATTTCTAAAATATTTTAAATTATATGGGTATTTATGGTTTGGTTTGATCGGTTTATCACTAATGTATCAAAATAAATTAAAAACATCATTTTTTTAATATTTAAAACTATTAATAAAATTATTTAATACCAAAAAATTCAAACCAAATTTATTTAAATTCATTTTAGAAAATCGGTTCGGTTGATTCTAAAAAATTAATAAATAAAATAAATATAAAAATAATAAATCTTATAAATATTGTTAAAATAGTATAAAATTACATAAATTCAATAGGTTTAAAATTGCAAAAATAAAAAAAAGTTAAACTGAATAACCGACCGAACCAAATATTTTGACCCTTATTTAGTTCAGTTATATTTAGTTCAGTTTTATATATTTTTCAACCGAACTGACCGATGCAAACCCTTCCATATAAGTAAATAGAAATGAAAACTACTAAAAAAAGAGAGAAAAGTTAGCTTATTAAAAACTTTGTTACAATTAAGTCAATGACATTCTAAATTTTTTATATTTAATGCAATAAGAGAGAAAAGTTTGGTTATTTAAGAAATTTACTACAACTACAACTAATACATTGAAATTCTAAATTTTATATATTTAATGCAGAGATTGAAATTTTAATTTTAACATACTTTTAAGAGTTTTTTAGTCAAAAACTTTAAGAAAAATACATTAATGTTCTTACATTTCAATGTAAATTTTTCTAAATGCTCTTCTTTAGTCAAAATTTTAGATAGATTCTATCCATGTAGCATCACTTTTATTATTATTATTTCAATGCACACTTTTTTAATTCAGAAAAGGTCAACAGATAGAATCTATTCAGATAAAATAATTAATTGTGCAATTAATGGTCATGCTAAAGACTGTTTTACCCTCATTAATAACTATTGTTAGCCGTGTTAAATTGACTTATATTTCCAAAAATAAAATCACCATTGTCAAAACTTCTAGTTAAATGTTAATTCAATGGTGGAAAATATAAAAAAAAATGGATCAAAGTTATTGTTCCATTGTTTTTCATGGTCATTGTTTAATGAAATAGAGTATAGAGAAACAGTTATGCAACTTTTTGGCTCTGACATTTACGATCATTCACTAAATGGAGAAGCAAACTCTGTTAATGTTGTTGTGGATGATGGTGATGACAACGTAGGTGAAGATGGTGAAGTAAATTCTCAAAATATTGAGAATATAAATTTCAATAAACTTATTATAGTATGTCTTTTCCAACTATAGATAAACTATTAGAAGCTTATCAAGAACATACTAGGTTGAAATGATTTTCTGTTGCTAAAAGATATGCTCACAATGATGGTGTAAGAAGATATCAAACCATTAACTGTGATAAAGGGAGGAAGTTAGAAGAAAGGATAAAATCAAAGAGATCATGTTGCCCAGCTCATTTGAATGTAGTTATGAGAGATGGAATGTCGGTTGTTAATTCAATAAAACAAGATCACAACCTCGAGTTGAATCCTTCAATGAGTAGGTTAATAAGTGCCCATAGGAGTTTAAATCCAACACTTTGAAGAACATTAGTCACTTATGACATTACAAGACTAAGGCCTTTTAAAAGCATTAGATTGGCATAGGTGCAAGCTGGTGGTCCACAAAATTTAGGATGCTCGACAAAGGATATGAGGAATTTCATAGATAGGCAGAGGAGGTTAAGGCTTAGTGAAGGACATGCATAAGCTATTAGAAAACTTTTTATAGCAATGCAGTAAAAAGATGGAGAATTTTTTTATTTGATTAATGTTGATGATGAAAGCCATCTGAGAAATGTATTGTGGATTCATTCTAGAGGTAAAGCTGCTTATTAGGATTTAAATGAAGTTATATATTTAGACATAACTTGCTTTGTGAATAGATACAATATGCCTTTTGCTGCATTTGTTTGTGTGAACCATCATTGTCAGTCGATTTTGATGGGATGTGCTTTAGTTGCAAACGAGAGTGTTAAATCATTTAAATGGTTTTTCTCTTTGTGGCTTATAGTTATGGGCAACATTCTTTCTCATGCAATTATTACTAATTAGTGTGAGAACATTAAGGTAGTTGTAAGAGAAATTATGCGGAATACCATTCACCATTTCTATATATGGCATATAATGTGCAAGGTACCAGAAAAGTTTAAACACATTAATAATTTTGGTAAATGTTGTAATGAATTTAAAGGTTTGGTGTATAATAGCCTAAGTATTAAGATGTTTGAGAATAATTAGAGTAACTTCATAACTAGGTACAATCTTATTAGAAATGAATGGCTAGTGAAGTTCTATAATAAAAGAGAGAGCTAGGTTCCAGTATATTTAAATCATAGATTTTGGGCTAGAATGGCATTTACTCATAAAAGCGAAAGCATGCATGCATACTTTGATCGTTATATCCACTCAAAAAGTACACTGAAATAATTTATTTACCAATTTGAGATATCATTGAGCGACAAGGTTGAGAAGGAATTTACTGTCGATTTTAATTGCTGAAATAAAGAAGTTTTTTATCTCACAGATTTCAACTAAAAAAATAATTTCAGCATGCTTTCACCAATGGTATATTTGAAAAAGTACAAGAATAAATTAAATGGATGTTATACTGTCATGTATTGAATGCAAACCATACTCAAATCAATCAAGGAGGCATTGAGTTCTACAAGGTGTTTGAACAATGCTTATTGAATGATTTTTTTTGTTAAAGAGTTTGTTTATACTGTTGATTATAGGCCAGATTATGTACTATGTTGCCACATACTTAAAGTATTGTCTATCAAGGATATTCAAGTTGCTAACAAATGGTATGTGAGCAAAAGGCAGCGAAAGGATGTGCATCATCCTCATTCAAGAATATTTCATACCGGTGGTTATCCTGACATGACTGAGGAGTGTAAGAAAAACATTGAATTGCAAAAGTACTTCAATAAATGTGTTTATTTGGCTTTGTTTGTAAATTCTAAAAGGGTTTTTTTAAAGGAACAGTTGGAAGTTGCCTTTAATGAGCTTTTAAATTAGAATGAAGCATTGGATAATAATAATGACAAAGAACAAAATATTAGTGAAGGTAATGAAAATGTTGGTGCACCAACTTTGGATCCAAATGTCATTGTTCCTCGTGGAAGGCCTCACGGTGGTAGATTCAAATTAAGATGAGAAATCGCTGCTATTAGTGGTAGAAGAACAGGAAGAGGCTCATGGAAGCCCTCATAGTGGTAGATTCAGATTAAGATGAGAAACCATTGTTGTTGGTGGTAGGAGAATAGGAAGAGGTAGAGGTCGAGGGGGTAGAGGTCAATGAGATCGAGGGTGAGTTGGACGGTCTTCTCTGAAAAAGAACCTGGTATAATGAATTCATACCATGTAACTTATTTTCGTATTTTTTCATTTTTAATTATTTTTTAGATTGAAACAAGGACAGGGGAGTGTTTATTTTGATTGTTTTGTAGTAGCAAAGTGTTTTTGGTTACTTAAATATAGTGATAATACAGAGATAGCTATTTAATGGTGGTGATTTTATTGGTAGTGATTCTCACAGACAATATATAGGGCAAAATTGGCTAGTATTGTAACATATCAACAATTGAATGGAATTTTTATATGTAAATACAAATACAGTTGTAGTATTATGCAATGACATAAATTGCATGGCTAAATTCACCAAGGATTGTTGTTTTATAACACAAAAAAAGTTGCTTCAAAAAGATTAGTACACATACATGGGCGCAGTTAAACATAATAATACATAAACTGAAGTTAATTAAGGTCTTTAACATGAATTTGAATTCATGTTTCAATTGATGTTAGTGGAAACCAAACATGTAGATGTCAATTTCAATAATGTCATTGACAATAGGTTATTAACGTAACATGTGAAGTTATTATTGAAGGCAGCTTAGATTAATGTTTATTTAATTAAGCTCACATGTAAGCTATTTAACTTCACCATTAATTTTAACATATATTTCAATTGATTTTAGTTTAGTTTAAATAAATTGATGTTTTATGGGCGATGAAGGACATTGACATTAAGTTGGAGCATAACATGTTTATGAATTCATCAATAATGTAAGTTTAGACTAATGTATATTTCATCAAGCACATTACACATGTAATTTAACTTCAATATTAAGTTCAAACATATGTTTCAATAGATGTTAGTTTAGATTAAGTACATTTATGCAAATTTCATTGATGTTAGTTTAGACTAATATTAATTTAATCAAGCACATGTAAGTATGTAATTAAACTTCAACATTTATTTCAACACATATTTCAATTGATGTTAGTTTAGATTAACCACATTGATGTTAATTTCATGAAGGACATTGACATTTTGTTTGAATGCAAAATGTTTATGAATTTATCATTGATGTTAGTTTAGATTAACATTAATTACACATTAGGATGTATTTTTCATTTAACATAAACTAAAAGACATGAAGCACATTGATGTTAATTTGATTAAGCACATTGATGATCATTTCATTAAGTTTCAATTTAACATTAATTTGAAAACATATGTAATTAATAAGAATTGATTTTATGTTCTAAATTATTAGTTTGTTCTACATTTTTTACAATGGTACAAATACATGACCATCATGCAACTTGATTAAATTTTAAGCAAAGCATAACTACAAATTACAATATATTACGTATTACAATGATGGTTTCAAAGTATAGTGTCATTTTAATGAAACGATGTGAATTGACACCGCAATGGTTCCACTTCATATTTATGGTGATAATTCCAAAGTAAACTCCAACTATAAATCTGTAAGTGTTATAATTCTACATGGAGTTCAACCAAACAACATCTTTCTCTTCACAATCATCTTATATCATTTGTTTGATTTTTATTCATAATGTCTCTGATCATGGATACACAAAAAAAAAACATATAAAATCCGTTGACATCCATCCAAAACATACCCCAAGAAGTTTTAGTGGACATAATTGCTAGAGTGGGATCATATTCTGTCAGAAATTTGTTCAACTATAAATTATGGTAAGCACAATATGTTAGATTTGATTATATTTTGAATAATTTTTTTTATTACTTACTAGCAATATTGTCAGCTCATAGTTGTAAGGAATTTTATAGAGTATCTGAATGCTAGAAGTTTACAGATTGGCAAATATAGAATTCCATTAGGATGGTGGATTCATCCGAGATCTTTGTTACTATTTTTACGAAGATGTTAGAGATTTGCAAATTTAGAAGCATTGTATTAGGAAATGGTGTTACGTAGATTGCATATCTTATAATGCATGAGTTACTAATTGTAAACAATATAAATATTTATCATAATTTGAACTACTTTGTTTTAATTGGACATGAAGAGTGCTTTAGCAAAACCCCAAACATGGAGTCAAGCCTAGGCATCTAAAGTAGACTTCTGCATCAGAAAATTACAGAGTTTTTTATATTCTTGGTGTAATTTTATTGTGCAATGGTAACATTAAGGATGAAGAGGAGAGCAAAAGACTTATTTAAATTGTGATGTATATCAACAAGATTAGAGAAAGTGAAATGAAATTTTTTCAAATACTGCAAAGGATATGCGTGAAGGGGCAGTTAAAACCTAAAAAGAATAATTGTCCTCATAGCTTGAACCATTTGCACTTTGCATGGTTGTATTTTGTTGACCATTGAGAAGTCATGGATTGTATCGAGTGCATTTGTTGCCGTGAAATTATTTTTATTTATGATCGATTAAGTTGGATGTGATTAATTAGAGAAACTGTAATTTGGTACATAGCAATTTTTATTGTGAAGTGGAAACTTGATTTCAGTAGTGAAAAATGGCTAATGAATTCCAAATTTTAAACTAATTTCACCAGCCTATTGATTTCAATAACCAATTGATGTCACTAAGAAATCAAATGGTTTTGCCAAGCAATTTTCTAAATAACGAATGTCATTCATTTTACCTTCGATATATAATCAAATATTTTAATCACTCCTTTTCTATCTCAATTGATAATAATCTCCAACCATAAAGTTGAAATATTTTATTAGGACCACCAATAAGAAGTTATTTATGCACTTTTTGAAGAAAGCAAAATATTATTTCACTAGGATATGGAACTAGAGAATGATGTGATCCATATTGATGTTCCCTAAAATGACTACTTTATACTTCACTTTATAATAGCATAGTACTAAAATGGTGTAAAGATTTAATTATCACATAGTTGAAGATAATAAAATATTATTTCACCAAGATATGTGCATGGTAGAACTTAAACATGTTGACATAATCCTATTGATGTTGCCTAATATGACTCCTTTTAAATGTAATAAATTATAGCGTTGACCGAAATGACCACTAATAGTACAAATTTGATTCACTAAGTCTTCTTTATAGGCTTGATGATATCATCGACAGTGAAATTTAAATTTGTACTACATGGGCTATCAAAGTAAGGGTGTAATGTTGATAGAAGCGAATACATTGAATGAAGATTTGACAAATATAGATGAAATGTAACGTTAAAAAAATGAAATTGGCACAATGTTAATACAACTAATATATTATATCACGAAAAAGAAAATGACATTTCACCTTGACCCATAAAATTAACATTATTGAAAAAAAAACTAACACTATGGATATAAAGCAATAAAATATCAGTTAAGTTACAAATCAGTTCTCATTATTGCAGTCATCACTAGAACTTATAAACTGTGAAGAACCTTCAAATTACAATGGTGGAGATAGTGGTAGTTCTGTTTCACCATAAGGTGGAAGCCCATACTGTATCTCATCTCTTCTAGCCATTAAAACAACAATGAAATCAATGAGCGATAGTGTCCTTATCCAGAAATACATAAGAACATTTTTTCAATGTTATAGTAATTGAACACTTCAATAAGACCATCCATAAGCATTGTCTGGTCCCAGGAAACGTCAGTGTTAGAACGGACTCTTACTTGCCATAAATGGTATGGTCTGGAATATGTTACTCTAAGCGTAATCATTTCTGTAAGTGGTTCGCCTAAACTTCACAAGCAGTAATTAGGTACCCTCTATTAACAAATAAAAAAAACAATAATAAAATGTTATGTATCATATATTCATTGCGATATAATAAATAAAATAATAATGATTGATACAATACACTTACAATTTCTGTCATGTTGTCCTTATACCACTTGAACTAAACATTCAATGATTGTAAAGATTTAAGAGAGGTTTTATATTTTGGATATGATGCAGTCATTGATGAAGAAAAAAATGAACGTCACAACTGGATATGTTTTTTTTAGGCTTGGTGAAAGTGAGTTGATTAGGATTACGATGGCCATTTATATATAGATAGTTTCAATGCAAAGTGGTGATTATTTATGAAAATTTTGAATTTCAAACTACCAAAAAATAAATCATCGTCAGAAACAGTTGTGACCTTTAGGTCACATTTGACATAGGGCTAAAATATTTGCTTATAACAAACTTTAGGTCACGACAGACATTTGGCATTATGATGAATGTACCATTGTCAATGGATAGCACTATGGATTGAAATCCCTAATTATGGTGAATATACAATGTGGTGAATTAAATTCAATATGGTATATTGTCACATAATGTTGTTACATATATGCAAACTTATTGTCACATAATGTTATTAAATAGATGCAAACATATTCTTGTAAATTAATAAATGTATAACTTATTAATCAACATTTAAAAAGAACTTGAATTAATAGCATATTTATCATTTTTCACAAATAGAAGGAATATTGATGCACCCTTGTTATATCAGTATTTTATATGTTATGTACATTTTATAACCGTATGCATATTAGTTAAAGCACATTTATACATAATATATTTGTAATTGATGTTAATTTAATTAGGCACGTTGACATGTAGTTTAAATGTAAAGTTAATTTCTTAAGACTCCACTTTTTATTCTCTCTCCAAAAATTCCCCCCCCCCCCCCTCCGAAAAAAATTCCCTAAATGGGTAAATCCCATACTCATGGAATGCATGACCCATGAGTGTGGATTATTTCCCATTAGTGTAGGTCAGCTCACCTTAACCCACGGGTGTGGGATGATCAGCCCACATGCGTAGGATCATCCCATGCTCGTGGGGATCAGCCCACATGCATAGGATCATCCCATGCTCGTGGGGATGAGGGATGAGCTGGAATGAGCTGAAGAGGGACACTTTTCTTTGGTTTTGCACATTTGAGCCTATCTCGGGCGGTTTTTAGGGTTTAGATAAGTGTTTTCGGGTATTTTAGGCATATCTTTGGGTTTTATATCTTGCCAGAGCGCTCACGATGACTTTTAAAAAACTCTCCTTTTGTCTTGTCAATAGAGACCTTCATCATCGGATCATTTGGAGGACCATCGAACTTTGAGTGTCAACATTATTTTAATAATATAATAAAATAGAAAATAATCTAATAAATAGATTAGATAAAATGTTAAGAACAATAAGTGCAAATTATCTATGGTTGAAGTAGTAAGAACTAAATTTGAGATGATTCCTCCTGTGTGAGGGCAAGAAAAAATTAAACCGAATAAATAAGTTCAATTTGATTTTTTTATTAATGAATCGTGCAAACAAGAGAATTGGTTTTTGAAGTTCAAACCTAGAGCCTCATGGAACAAAATAGAGACACTTTCCACCAAATTACATGTATTTTTATTATATATTTCAATATTATATATATACACACACACACTAAGAAATTTTGGTTTATTTAGCCAATTAGAATTTTATTGAATTTTTTTTTGTTTTAAGATTTTACAAACCGAACTAAACCAAAATTATTGATTTTTTATTCAATTTTTGGGTTCGGTTCAATTCTGCTCTACTCAGTCTAGATGGGCCTGAGTTGCAAGCTAGTTAGGGGTTTTTAGTTTTAGCCATCACAATTCAACCGCATTGCATGGTTGTGCCTAAAATGACCAAAGACCATGGTGGCTACGCTCCTTTAAAATAAGAGATAATGAACCCATAAGTCCTATAAGTTCTTAAAAATTACAATCAAGTCCTAATTTTTTTAATTGAGTCCTAAAAGCTCTTAAATATTATCACGTTAATCCATTTCTGTTATATCATACAGAATGGACTAACGTTGACAAGTAGACCCCACTCAAACACATAATGTGTACAGCCAACTCATTAATTTTTTCCATATCACCAATGATGTTGGCAAAAAGTATCCAACTCAGCTTTCCATTACACTTAAATTCTAAAGTTTATTTGAATCAGTTTAAAACAACTAATTCTGCGATTCTCGGGTTTTCTCCTTAATTCTCTTCTTTTTTATCCTCAATTCTCAGCTTTTCTCCTATTTTTAACAACGTTCCTATGAGATAAAGCAACAGGAGGAGGTTTTAAGCTATATGCAAGGCTTTTAAAAAATTAGGTATCTCCATCTTTCTTGTAAGAAATCAAGAGTTAATCATAAGCACCATCAAATTGGGTTCTTACCAATCAGATTGAGGCATAAGATTCCAAGAGAAAAGAGAAGAAGCTAGATGTGATCGGATTTGATGAAGAAACTCTAGTCTAATTCACGATTTTGAAGGACAAAAAGGGCAATATTGCCCATCCTTCAATTCACCATCAATTGAATTTGTTTGAATGGGAATTGCTATCAAATTTTCTCCGTTCCATTTTGCTTCCACTTCCTCTCCCTTTCATGCCTTCCTTTGCCCATCAATTGCTCTCAAAAAGACAAAAAGAGCAACAACAATCATAACCTCTCTATTTCACCATGAAAATATTTTCCTACAAATCCCTAAAAAAAATTACTCAAATTCCCTCCTTAGAAATCCCCTAATTCTCCATCGCCCATGTGACATTTACATCACCCACACTACCCATTTAAAATGAATTTGCATATTTAAACACATTCCACCCAAAAAATGCAAAACAAAAAATCAATTTGAGAAGATTGAATGAAAGGAAACCTTATATTTCAATCCAAAAGAGGAGGAGGAGAAGAAGCAGACAAAAAGTTGTGTATACAAAGCAAAGTGAGAAAAATTACCTAAAAATAAAGTCTTCTTCTTTTTCAAGTGAGGGAAACGATGTTGTCTTCTTCTTCTTCAAGCTCTATTGACACTTTACAAATGATGTGGTTGATGACATGAAAATATAGTATGAGCCGGTCGCAAACATGTGAGGTCTAACAGACATATATACACTTTCCATTTAATTTAACGAAACAAGACTAATGAGTAATTCTTTAAAAGCTTATAAGACTCAATTAAAAAAAATTAGGACTTGATTGAAATATTTGAAAAGTTATAGGACTTGTGGGGTTATTATCCCTCAAAATAATCCAAAAACATTGTTCCTTAACATATAACTGTTGCAGGACCAATCCAAGTCTCACTGAAATCCTCAACCAATGACTCAAATTTCGCCACGTCACCAAAAGTGTGCAAATTCCAACTAATCCATGCCATCCATTGAACACATATATAAAATCCCCAAATTACCCTTCCCACAAACAAGAAGAAAAAACCTCACTTGTGTCATGTTAGACTTTCATTTAGAAGTTTTATTTGTGTTTATTTGAAAAACTTTAAATGTTGGTATTTATTTTAAATATCGGTCATATATTATTAACTTTATTTATATTTATTTTTTATGCTTATTTTAAAATAAGATATGAACTTTGCTTTTTTTTTTTGAAAACATATAAATTTTGGTAGGTTTTATAAAAATTGTATTAATTATAGGCATAGTTGTATTATGTAAGTTGTTGGATTATAAACATTATTGTAGATTTTTTTCTGACACATGATATTTTTATAGGTGATCAATGTTATATTATATAAGTTAAATGAGTTAGGTTGAATTTAACGATCCACACAACCCATCTAAATGAATGGGATAACCTGATACAAATTGTTGTTCTAATAATATAATAAAATATAAGATAACCTGATAAATAGATTAGATAAAATGTTAAAATTAGTAAGTGCAAATTAGTTGTCGTTGAAGTGGTAAGAACTGAATTCGAGATGATCCCTTTTATGTAAGGGCAAGCGAAAATTGAACCGAACATATGAGTTCAATTCGGTTTCTTATTAAGCAATTATGCAAAAAAGAAAAATGATTTTTAAAGTTCAAACCTAGAGCCTCATGGAACAAAATAGACACATCTTCCACCAAATTACTACATGCATTTTTCTATTTTAAAATTTTACAAACCAAACTAAACTAAAATTATTGATTTTTCATTTGGTTTCAGTTCAGTTATGTTCTACCAATTGTTATATCATGCACCTCCGTCCATATTGTAATATGGACCACACATATGAGAGATGAAAATGCATGTCTTTCTTTTTTTTTTTTTTACGTCAAACGTCTTTTTTTTCCTCATCAAACTTAAATGCAGCATGGGCTTGAACTAAAAAAAAATAATTAGTTAATATTGTTTTTTCCTATCCATAAGTTGAGTTCATTGACCTTCATATGCAAGTTCATTAGCCTTAACCTGTAGATCAATTGGCCTTTTTTAACCTGCAAGTTCAATAATCTTCATCTACATATTCATTGATCTTCACCTACATGTTCGTTAACCTTTACCTGCATATTGCAATATGGACAAGGGACCATGTTCATTGAGGATCAATAAATCTGCAGGTGAAGATCAATAAACATGCAACAAGTTCATTGACCTTCATTTGTATGCTTATTGACCTTCACCTGTAGGTTCACTTTCAATCTTATTAAAAAATTAAAAAGTATTTTTTAATTAATAACAAATCAACATCTATGTTACAACTAATGAATTTATATGCAAAAACTAAACAAATACAACAAAATAATTTGCAGTCAAAATCCAATCTAAATAAATATGAAAAGAAGAAGAAGGAGCAGCTATTAAATTTCAGAAGAACAGAAATGTAACTTTCACAAATCCTCCCTCTCTGTCTCAAGTTATGATTTCAGGTTTTGAAGCACTACAGAGACACCATTCTCTCAGGAAGAAGAATAAGAAGAAGAAGAGAAGAAACCATTAATCCAAAAAAAAAAACAAAGTGCAGAAAAGAGAAGAGAGGGATGATGACCGAAGAAGAGGAAAAGGTCAAGAAAAAAGAGGACGCGTTAAAAAAAGGAGATGAAGTGTTAAAAAAAAAAGATGTGTTTCACATATATAATAGACCTCTGATCCATATTGTAATATAAACTGATATTATTTACAGTGCTCTACTCACCCCTCTAGATGTGCCTGAGTTGTAAGCAGATTAGGGGTTTTTAGTTGGCAAAAACTATTTTTAAGCCTCTGAACTATAGCGATTTTTTCTATTGAGCCTCTATCGTTTTATTGCATTGCATTGAGCCCTTATGCTATTATTTATGTATACATTGAGTATCTATACTATTATTTATGTAATACATCGAGCCCCTAAAATTTTTGCATATTTCTATGGAATTTGTCAAAGTGGGGCTCAATAGCTACATAAATAATATCATAAGGGCTCGATGCAATGCAATAAAATGATAGGGGCTCAATATAAAAAATCGCTAAAGTTCAGGGCTTAAAAATGGATTTCGCCTTTTTAGTTTTAGCCATCACAATTCTACCAGATTGCACGGTAGTTGTGCCTTAAAGGGTTATTTAGACTCACAGTCCTTAACTTATTACCATTTTCCCACCATTATCCCAAAGAATCAATTGGGCTCACAAAAATCCTTAACTTTTAATTTTATTAACGGTGATCTTTCATTCGTCGATTTCCGATAAAATCAACACCAGCATACTGAAGTGGGCAAATAAGAGGATGAGGATATGGTAAAATTATTTTCAATAATGAACCAGAGGCCATGTGAACATCTGTCAAACTTTTCAGTGTAAATGAAAAAACTCCATGTGGATGACCTCTGATTTATTATTAAAATAATTTTGTCACATCGTCATTTTCTTTTTTACCCACATTAGCATTCAAGTATTAATTTCATTGGAAATTGATGAATGAGGATTTATTGTGATTGAAATTAAAAATTAAAAATTTTTGTATGGTCAATTAAATCTTTAAAACGATATTAAAAAATGGGTAATAATCTAAAAACGGTGAGAGTAAATAACCCTCCTAAAATGACCAAAGCCCATGGTGGCCACGCTCCCTTATGCTAATCCAAGGCATCGTTAACATATGACTGTAGTAGGACAAATCAAACTCTTACTGACATCTTCAACCAACGACTCAAATTTTGCCACGTCACCAAAAGCGTGCAATTCCCAACTAATCCACGCCATCCATTGAACACGTATACGAAATCCCCAAATTACCCTTCCCACAAACAAGTAATAAAAACCTCACCGCCAATCATCAAATCAATTTCTCTCTCTTTCTTTCTTTCTTTAGTGTAAAATCAATCTCTCTTCCTCTGAATAACACAACAATGGCAACTGGGTTGCTCAAGAAAGGAGTTTCCGTCGCTAGGGTTACAGCAACGACGCCGTCGTTTGCTTCAAGATTGATCCCAACACGGTTTCACGCATCAGAAGCTGAAGCACAGAAGGTGGAACCAAAGGCAAGCTCCAGCTCAAATTTCAAGACTTTCCAAATTTATCGATGGAACCCTGATAACCCATCAAAACCCCACCTCCAAGATTTCAAGATTGACCTCAAAGAATGCGGACCCATGGTTCTTGATGCCCTAATCAAGATCAAGAACGAGGTCGACCCTACCCTCACTTTTCGCCGATCTTGTAGGGAAGGTATTTGTGGTTCGTGTGCTATGAATATTGATGGGTGTAATGGGTTGGCTTGTTTAACCAAAATCTCATCTGGGTCTAATTCAACAATCACTCCTTTGCCTCATATGTTTGTGATTAAAGATTTGGTTGTTGATATGACTAATTTTTATAATCAGTATAAGAGTATTGAGCCTTGGCTTAAGAGAAAGAACCCGCCCCCTGTTCCTGGGAAAGAGATAGTGCAGAGTAAGAAAGATAGGGCTAAGCTTGATGGCATGTATGAGTGTATTTTGTGTGCTTGCTGCAGTACTTCTTGCCCTAGCTATTGGTGGAATCCTGAATCTTATTTGGGTCCTGCTGCTTTGCTCCATGCTAATAGGTAACTTTTTTTTTCCTGCTTTTGGTGTTCTTTTATTGGTTGGAGTTAGTCCGTAATTAAAAGAGAAATGTTTGTATAGCTTTTTGGTTTTTGGGATTGCTATTATTCCAGGGTAGATATTCGGATTTGATTTTTTGTGTGTTTAGGGTTTGTATTGTGCTTGGAATAGTAGGAAATGGAAGAACTTTGAATGTAATGAAGTTTGTTTACGAGCAGAAAATGTATGTATTAAATGCTGAGAAAGGACATAGGAGTTAAATATGAAGCTATTTTGAAGATAGGTTGAATGACACATATTTTTTATAGTTCATGAGTGTTGATCATCTCTATTAATTTCAGAATTTATGTTGAAGTGATCAATGACCTGTTTGCTGGTTTTCTGCTTCATGCTTGCATACCTTTTATAGAAGGTTTAAGGCTTTCAAAAGAGGTCTTTGAATTATTGGAATCTTTCTATGTGGGTTCTTTCATTGAGCAGATTTTAGCATGTCCTTTCCTTTGGTTCTTCAATTCCTTCTAAGAATCTAAAGTAGCTGAAGGGTTCTGTTATCGGGTTTCTCCATTGCACAGTTTGTTATTACATCTCTCTACGTTGCTTGAGTCATGGTGTTGTACTAGTTTATTTGTTTATTGATTGGTAGTTCTTGCAATCAGTTGCACAGTAGTGTAGGAGAATTTGAATTCACAATCAACAAAAGAACTATTTGCTATGCTACATTATGGTGTTTTATATATGGAAAATTGAAGCTTTGATCACTATTCATTTCCTTTCTGACTGGTTGGATGTGGTCCCATGTTCTCATTGAAACTTTTTTTAATTAATTATTAACTTCCAAGAGGTTTGTTATTTTACAAATGCTTTCATAAAGTATTAATGCAAAAATTATTGATTATTTTATGAATGATTACTTTGTTCTGAACGTGATTTGGATAATATAATGGACAAACTCCAATAAACTCATGTGAAAGTGATCATGAATATAATCTTCAGTCCACACCAACTATCGTTTTTATATTTTTTTCCTGGTTTAACTATTTTAATGGCTAGTTTAGATTTTAATCCATAAATGTGTACTAATTACTACCAATGAGTTCATTCACCCAGATATTTATGAGGCCTTTAGGATGTGAAACTTCTTAGAGTAACTTATAATGCAATTATGGAGGTACCAAACACATGTGCAAGTGGCACTTAGGCCTTGAATATGCTTGCAATACGTTGTTCATTCTTTCTCTTGTCTTAAGTTTTCGTGCCAGGAATGCTCTAAACCAGCACTCCAGCAATTCCAGTCTCTTCCAGCTGCCAGGAATTTCATCGTATCTACTTCGTGAATTGTTATTTTGTTTTTTAATTGCTTGTGCAACTTAAGTTGTGAGCTCATAAGGAACTCTGTTTTAGTTGTTCCCAAAAGGTGTGTTTGAATTGACATCACTTGTAATTTTTCTGGTATATACAGGTGGATCAGCGATAGCCGTGATGAATATACCAATGAGAGGCTGGAGGCAATAAATGATGAGTTTAAGCTTTACCGCTGCCATACCATATTGAATTGTGCTCGTGCCTGCCCTAAAGGCTTGAACCCTGGGAAGCAGATCATGCATATCAAGCAGCTCCAGTTGGCTGGTGGCGCATAAGTAATTTGATTGAAGAGGCATGGGGATGTGCAACTGACCAGTTATTCTGGGATTTTTTTGGAGGACCCTACATTTTTATGTTTCAGTTTATAATAATATGTGCACCAATTGTATTGTACATCCCCTTTGTATTTAAAATTAGGATTGAAGCGTGATGCCCTTCTCACCCAATAAATGTTTATAGAACTTGCTTGGGCTTATGATTTTGATTTCATTTTCGATAAGCTCTATTTAGTGGGATGTCATTTAAATGACAGAAAGAGTTTGTGGTATTGACATGTTGCAGATTTTCAATGTGGTTCATTTGGTTGTCTGCCTACAGTATTATATCTTAATTTACAGTTAGCATCTTGCACTACGAGGTTATAGACATAGGCTGTCCAGGCTCCAAAGAGATTCCCTTGCTATAATGGTGCTCATTGCCTCACAGTTGCAGCTCATTATATCCTTTTAAATTAGTTGCCCCTTGTACTGTAGCTCATCCAGTGGATTCAACAAAGGCTGTGTTCTACTACTCACTTGATCAGGGTCCCACTCAGTCTAGGGTCATGTGTTGATGGTTCAGAACCTTCTTAGTACTGGTATCATTTAAGGTTCCAATGTTGTGTAGGGAGCATTGCTCATTGCGGTCATATGTTATAACAGATGAATTCAATTTGAGTTCATTAAATCTTTATCATTGAAAATGTTAGGGTAAATTATATTTTTCCCATGTGGTTTGTCACATTATACTACTTTATTTCTGACATTTGAAAAAAATATTTATTCATCCCTGACATTTGCTTTTTTTAGCACTTATTAGTCCTTCTGTAGGGATTAAATAGTACAAGAAAAAATAAATGTCATAGATGAATAAGTGTTTTTTCAAATGTCAGGGATGAAGTAGTGTAATGTGACAAAATATATAAGGAAAAATGTAATTTACCCAAAATGTTATAGTAGATGGTATTACTTTAATTTCATATGATCTTCATGATTGATTTTCTACTCTGGAAAAGGGAACCGCAATATAAACCCACCACACAATAAATCTTGGTGCTTAACACATATTTAGAATGACCTGAGCATAAATTCTTAAAACACATGCAAGAAATATTTGTGGTTTTTTTTTTTTTTTGAAACATGTCATAATAGATTGGTTCTGTCATTGCCCATAATTTGAACTTTAATAGGGCATATAAACCCTGTTAATGAGAAAACTTGCATCCATCAAGCAGCTACTTCTTCGGTTGATCATACAAATCATTAGTGCTGCTGCAATGAAGTTTTCAGGAACTGTTTGGATAGCAGTTGCTCTGATTATTCTCGGAACAAACATCATCCAAGCAAGCATCCGTAATTCATTTCTCCTAAAACCTCAAGAGCTTGAACAAACACCAGAGTTCGTAACTATAACAGGTAATGCAACTAAAACTACAAGTCATCAAAGGATCCTAGCTCTCAACCTACAGTTTGTTGGACTCAGAATAGCATGCATCAGGCAAAGAAATTAATGTTCTGATATCTGGAAAATAAATGCTAATGATTAACTTGTTTGTGCAGGATGCAACAATGACTGCGATACAGCTTGCTGTAATTGTAACATTGAGAAACAACCACCCATATGTGTGCAATGCTGCAAAGAAGACCCTTAAGTTGCTTCACTTATGTCTAATAAAGACAGGAAGCGTCGGCAATAGCCTTGTCCATGTTAAAATAAAATACCGAAGGAAAGATTGCACTTTTAGTTGCACCTTGGAAGCATGAATTTTTTGTATAAAAGCAAATCTTTTTGATTGAGAGTAGAAAATCATCATATGAAACACTGAAAAGATAATTGGTGCCTGTTCTGGTCTGAAGTAGCTAAAAAATAAATAAATAAATCAGAGGAAAAAAAACACATAAAAACATTACCATCATCAAGATGCTGATCACTTATTCAATTGACTCATCCAAAATTAACCTACTTCGTTAGTGAATTTAGGTGAAGATTTTTTTTTTTTTTTTGCCATAAATAGTAAAGTTAGTAGTTAAAAATTTTTAAAATTCTTCCATGGCCACTTGACTTCCACAAGTTTAAGATAATTCGTGAAAATTAATCTCACTTTTCCCACGGACTGGCTGTCTCGGCCAATTGAAACTCATAATTTTCCATCACAAGTGTGCTGCTCCATTTTTCAAGATTCGATTTATATGAAACAAAACATGTTAAATTATATTCTTAACGTCAGCAGTCAGTGATTCTAAACTCCACTGATATTTACAGGATTGAGACACCATCTGCCAATTCTGAATGTTTTACAGGGCGGTAATTCAATGGAATATGATTATTAGTAAACAATGAGCTAGTTATTGTGTAACCGTAATTGCAAAGAAGCACCCATTTCCTTCTACATCCCACAATAATGAAGACACTTCAGGGCCTTTTCACTAAAACATTATAGTATTCAAAACATGGACAATAATTGTTGCTGCATGAAATTAACACGCATTCAAAGATTAGCATTTTAAGCTAAAGAGCAAGGACTGCTAAAGGCCCAAAAGTATTATTATTCTCCAATGGCCATGACTAATACTTCCATCAAGAATTCACTGGAGCAAAAATGCTGTGAAGTTTCAAATTCAATTATTCTGTTAGTTTCATCTTAGTAATAAACTAAGAATTCTCACAAAAACTGAGCATTACATGCATTCTATGATCTATAACTACAAAAGAAACAAGCATTAAAGCTCAATTTGGACGAAATTTATAAGCATCAATGACACAAAAGGTTTCAAGTCCTTGAAAGACCAAGGAATACAGCTGCAGATGATATTTGTACCCTTAGATCAGCAATATCTAAATCATGACCACCTTCGACTAAGCCCCACCTGTCCACCTGCAGAGAAATTAACATAGGCATAAAAATCAAAATAGAAAATAAAGGCCACAAGAAACATCACAGAAGGTCCTTTAGTCTGGTTGAGGCCCCAAGGTCACTCGCATGTGTTTGCGTGAAGGAGGGAGAGATAGGGAGAGAAGCAGAAATAAGAACCTGCAAGTCTTCTTCAAGTCTGATCAACTGAATGGCTTCCTCAATATCCAATTTTCCATGAAAAATTCCAACAGCAATTACTAAAGAATGGGCAGCCGCTGCAATTGCATCAATTGCTGCCAATTCACAATTGTCAGTCTTTTTTAGAAGGTCTTCTATTGCCTTCACCAAACCTTCCTCTTGTTTGCCACCAAAGAAACTTGAGTACACAATAGGCTTAAACCCAAACTCTGATTTCACCCAATCCAGCAAGGGATCAATTTTCTCCACCTGCCGTTCTAGAGAAAAAAAAAAAAAGGTACAAGCCAACTCAGAGAATTATCATAACAGAGATCAAACAGAAATCCATATGCAATAACTCATCATGTATAAAACAACTATTTCTGAGTTGCATCAGTATCAAACATGTACTAGTTATTATAAGAAAGAGATGAGTTTGTTCCAATTTATGACTCCGGAATGTTTTCGTACCACTGATAACAGAGCACCGTGTCAAAAGAACTTCAAGATATTGACTACATGTACACATTTAAAGTCATCATAACATGCATTTTATCTTCTCACAATAAGCATCAGAAATTAATCCATCAGTACTCAAAAAACCACCAAAAAAAAAAATCCGGCAGCATAGTGTTTTCATAAATTTTGACATATGCCCCACCCATATGAAGACGTAACATAGAAACAGACTAGGTAATGAGAAACATCTTCCAGTAGAGCACAATAGTCAAGTTAGCAAGGCATGCAGAGAGGGATCTTTAGCCACATAAATAGTATTCATTCCATAGTTGCAATCCAAATTCATAAAATACTAAAACGGTGATAATTCAACACTCAAGAAAACAAAATACAAACACATACATATAATAGGGAATGCAGTTTTATACATATCGATGAATACCATACCATGGACACAGCTGGTGAGATCATTATCCTCCGGAGCACGACAGAAAACTAAATCTTGATTAAATTTCTTCATCAAGTTTTCAACAATCTTTGGTCGCGTGAGTGGAACTCTCTCCAATGCAGTACAAGCAAGTTGCATAAGAGGCATTGTGAAAGGCCTAATTCCATCTGTTTGCTACAAATTTTAACATTCCATTACATTCTTCCAATCAATCATAACCACACATGAAAAATATACACAACAAGTAGAACCAAATCAATTATAGATAATGAATAAAGCTGCTTAAAATCAGAAAATACAATAACAAGTGAGATGAATTCCTTATTCATTTGCTTCCTAACAGATCAGAGAAACATTCCCAATTCAAGGAAATGAAAAGAGCCCAATTCAAGTAAATTTAAATAGCCCAATTCAGCAAACAGAACTCGAATAACAATTAGAAGGAGAAAAAGGAAAAAAAAAACCCAAGAAACCAATGTTTGAACAGAAAAGCTAAGAAATGAACTTTTAAAACCACACCTGATAATCCCATTCAGCAGCAATAGCCTTAGCAAGAGATAAAGTAGGCAACTTTAGAGGCCTTTTGGAAGGAGTTTTAAGTGTCCTATAATCAAGCATCACCGTCCATCCAACCCCATCATCTGATTCTCTTGTAGTCACTTGTTTATAAAACCTCTTGCCCGCAGTTGACCCTGTCATAAACGACATTGGCATTGTTACTGAATAAGAAGAAGAAGACGACGCCGTTTCACGTTTGGAATTATGGTCTTTCAAGTATATGCTGTCACTGGGGCAGCTGATGGCGTTATCAGCGAAAGTGAAAGAAGAAAATGGGCTGTCGGATTCGGCAGCGGTGGCCACAGAAGTGAAGTGGCGGGTGAGGGAAGATGGAAGTGGAGACAAATGTTTAGGGTTTTTGATTGACTTAAGGGCTTTGGTAATTAGTGAAGTTGCCATTTTGGCAGCTCTTTTCTTGGAGAGGAATCAAAGTGGAATCGAAAATGGTGATTTTGAGGTTTTGATCGATTTTGGGGCTTAGATCTTAATGGAGGAGGAGGAAGAAGAAGAAGGATTTTTTTGGGTCATAGAAGTGAATTTGGGTTGTCATGGCCCATTTTTTTTATTTAAAAATTAAATTATTTTTATATAATAATTAAATAAAATAAAATTGCACATACATTAGTGTAATATTTTTTAAAAAAATTAAAGGAAAAAGTAAAAAAGTACATGTGGTTTGAACCCTAATTGACTTCCACTATGAGGTTTTAGTATCCTATGTTCCAGTTTGTTAGCAAATAACGGTAAATGGGCTGACACCATTAACGGAGCTGACGTGGTGAGGTTATCTCTTCAAATTTTATTTTTCCCCATGCGAACAGGAAGCAGAAAAGAAAAAAAAAACTTAAGTGGTGGACCATGAAAGCGTAAGTGATGAAATCCCTAAACCTACAAAATGACCAGCGAATCATTAAGTGTCAGAAGTAGTAGAAAGCGATGTGAATATGGTTTGCCATCGTCCATGAAGACATCATCAACAACTGTCAACTATGGGAGGAAATTTTTTGGGTGTGGCAAATTCAAAGAAACGGAAGGCATGGGTGCAGATATTTTGAATGGGCAGATAATCAACCAGGTACTGATAATGAGTGGGAGGAAGAAGTGTTGTTGTCCCGAACACGAGAAGTTGAGCTGAGTGATGAGTTGAGGAAAATGCAGAAGTGCTGAATTTAGGTGAGAATGAGCTGCTATTTTGCAAGCGAGAGCTTGCTTCACTAAGGATGGAGCTGAGGAAATATAAAGAGAAACATACTTCTAGTTGTAGTTTGAAAAGAATTGTGTTGTTTATGATTGTTGTGTGTGTTATATGCAGGGTATATAATGGATCGGAACACAAGATGCGTGGCATTGGGATGTTGTTTTTGCCTTAAGATGTAATGAACTTAGTGTGTGTCCATCAAGTATTTGTAGAAAATGTCTAAATGAATGAAAGTTTATGTTTGGTGCCAATGGCTAAATGATAGTATGCTCTAGATGCTGAATTAACAAGCAAACTAAATAACATATTGAAACAACTAACAACATTCCAAATCATAAAGAGAAACAATATAACATATTATAAATTGAGCATTTTGAACATGCATAGTTTGAATAAATTGTTCAAACTAAGTAGCACAAAATAAGTTACTACAATTTTTCAACTACATTTGACATAAAATTTACACTGAAACTTACATAAAATATCAAACCAAAGGCGTTTTATAAGTTTGTCACCTAACGGTTCTAATTCAACAATAAAAAATCAAATAACAAAGGCAAGATTCTATTTTGTAGGCCTTTGTTTTTTGGTTGCATTCTTTGGAGCAAATGCTGAAAGTTCAGATGCTTTTTTAAACTTCTGGTAGGATGAAGGCGGTATTCCTGTCAGGCGTTGACTAGTTTACTCTTTTGCCAGTGAAGATATTGTTGAAGCTCAGTAACCTGGTATGGCTGCTGTGGATGTGCCCTGCCTTGGAGGCCTAAACTAAGCTGCAGGTGTTTGAAACATATAAAAAGAAAAAACCAAAATTAACCATTTAACTTACAGAATGCATCCCTATACAACACCCTTTATTTTAAGTAAATTTTGTTACATTAAACCTCCTACCCTGACTGTTCCTGGCTGACTACATGACCTAAAAACATCGTAATGGGATTCAAAAACTGCTAGTGGTGGCTGAGATGCACTCTGAGCTGTTATTGGTTCCTGTGATTCATGAGCAGGTGCTCTTGCTGATTGTGGGGCTTCAGCAGTTTATCTTTGAACATTTTCACCCCCTAAATTCTTGTTTGATCACCTCCTTCTATTTGATGTTTCCACAGATGTACCTTGATTCCCCTATGATCAATATCAGTATCAGTATTATATTACACTAATGTTAAAACATGAATATTTATTCCCACATCACAAAACATTACCAAAACACTGTTTCGTTATTGATTTTGCTTTTTAAGCCTCATTCTCCTTAGCCAAGTTGTTTCTTCAGGGACAGATGTTTTGCAGTCCCTAACATTGTGCCCTCACTATTTGTAGTTGCCATATACAACATATCCTCCACTCTTTGATGCCTTGAATGGATTCTTTGGTTCATCTAGTTTCCTAATCCTCTGCTTTCTTAGTCTACCTGCTAGTTTTCGAACCATATTTGGATGGACATCTGGACAAGGTGTCTTCTCTTATTGCTCTTTACTTGGGACAAGTTGAATCATGTGGTTGTACACTCAGAGGTATGTGGCCTTAGAGTAATACTAATGTATATAAACTTTAAGTTCCTCTCTATTAGTCCAAATGGCACTACCAGCATGCTTGCAAGGTATCCTTGTCAAGTCCCAATACCTACAGTTGCATGACCTTTTATTTAGGTCAACTACATTCCCTGTATCATAACACTCTACTTCATACTTTAGTTGACCAACTGGTGTGCAAACACAGTCCATACTATCCACCTTATGTTTCTCCAATACTTCTTATGCATTTAGGCATATGTTTCCCCAATACTTCTTCATTCCAGAAGACTTAACATACACCATCTTTATTAGTCATTTTCTCATCCACTCTAACATGCTCAGTGTTGGCATATCTTTGGCAGCCTTTATATATGAATTAAAGGACTCACATATGTTATTTTGAATGGCATCTGACTTGGCATGCTTTGAGAAGAAAGCCCTTGCCCAAGTTATTGGATCCTTTTGCATAACCCACTCGTATGCCTTGCTATCAAAATTCTTGAGTTGTTCCATATGGTACTCCCATATCTTCTTTGTGCCTGTACCACCAGCAACCCATAGCATTTGCTTGTAAATTAGGTCATTGAATATCAATTTCATATTTTCCCACATGTGTTTCACACAGTGTCTGTGCTTAATACCAGGCATGAATTCCTTTATTGCCTCAACAAGACCCTATAGCATCAATAATTAGTAGTTAACACTTTGATTATAAAAAAAATTACATATAACTATAAAAGCATCTATTTCCCTTTTGTTGGTCTGATATGAACACCCAACCTATTTCAGATGGACTTCCAAAGTCCTCAAACAAAAGGTTGAAGAACCATTTCCATGACACCTTCTCTTCAATATCAACAAAAGTAATGGCAAGAGGAAATATATTTTCATTACCATCACGACCCACAGCACACAACAATTGGCCCCCTATCGAAGTCTTCAAATGGCAACCATCCAATTCTATAATTGGTCTCAGACCTGAAAATTAGCCCTGATTTTGCTGTCCAAATCTAATGTACATGTACTTGAACATAATAATATCTTTGGGAATTGAGGGAATGTCTTGTCCAAGATCATTTGCCACATTTTATGTTACAAGGGTTGTTTCCATTTTGACACAGCTGCCTGAGTTAGTCACCCTCACTATCTTAGCATAATCACTAAGTCTTCTATATTGTTCAACCACATTTCCATGGATCAGTTTTTGAGCCCTTCTCTTAGCTCTGTAACTGTCAGGCAATTTCCGCAAGTGTACGGATCGAACAAGTAATATAATGATAAGTAGAGTATCGTTCCCACAGGGAAGGAGTAATTTCTAGCACTAGTTATGGCTATGTATTCTATGAGCTAATACAATCAATTATTAATGGTGAATGTTGAACTAAAGATAAGATAAAACTATAAAATTTACTAAAAGGAAAAATCAGGGTTAAAAACTAGAGCTTGGAATTCGCTCGCCAGGCGCTTACTCGGATTACAAGATTCAATCTAGACAATCTATTTATTTCAATCAAGGGTAGCTTGTTCTGTCGTTCCTGAGGCTTCTCTCAAAGTCACTCAGGCATATCTAGATTAAACTCAGCCTACTCTCATGGTCTAATGAATAACCTAGATTTATTAAGTTCTTTAACAAGCTATTTCTCCCCGAAGGGCTTGTCTACTCTCGTGATCAAGGATCCTCAGTGATTTAGATTTTATGAGCTGGTGAAATGTGCAACTCTCATTGTCACAGAATCACCCACAGACATGCATTCAGTTAGGCCTTTACTAAATACAAGCAATAAAGTAAAATC
>CATIWM010042157.1:0-18526 GCA_949671775.1 Mallotus repandus | reverse complement strand
TTTTATTTTTATACTACTATATTTATCTTTTTTTTCTCAATATTTTTTTGATGTTTCATCTTTTTTTCTCAACTTTTTTTGCTTAACGTTTTTTTTTTAATTTTTAAAGTACTGTTTTCATTTTATTCTCAACGTTTTTTTTGCTCATTATTTTTTTCTCTTAAGACATTTTTTTTTCAAATGAATAATTATGAACTAAACATCTTCAATTGTTATTAAACCAAGCAATAAATATCTTCAACTGTTTTTTTAAAAGAATATCTTCAACTATTATAACAACAATAAATAAACAAAATTTTCTCCTTTTATATTCTTAAAGAATGAGGATTTTATTTTTTTACTTTAATTTGTTTATTAAAATGTCTAACAACTTCTTTTTTTAAAAAAAAAACTAGTTGATACTTATTGATCATCAATATGTAATAAGTTTACAATCCTTATGATGTATTTGTAACATTAACAAAAAAAAAAGCTGAAAAAATAAAAAAATCAACAAATTGAAAAAAAAACTAAAAACAACAACTGAAACAACAAAACAACAAAAATCAACAAAATTTTACACTTGTTAATTGTTGTTTATTTTTGTTGATTTTTTATTATTTTTAAATTATTTTTTCATTATTAATGACAAAATTAAGGCCATAAATATTTTTTCACTTTTATTAGTATTAATGATAAAAATAATAATTTTTATATATCTCATAATTTTTATTGTTATTTTTTAATTTTTAACAAAAATCAACAAATATAAAAAAACATAAACAACAAAAACATTTGAAAGCAACAACTGAAATAACAAAATCAACAAAAATCAATAAAAGCAACAAAAAATTGTAGTTGTTAATTTTTGTTTATTTGTGTTGATTTTTGTTGTTGTTTGTTTTTTTTTAGTTTTTTTTATCATTAATAATAAAATTAAGACCATAAATATAATTTTTACAATCAACTTAAATTAAATATTCCTTCAAAAATAATAAGTAGATAAAAAAGTTATAGAAAAAAATGAAAAAAAAATGAGAAAAACAAAAAGCACTGAAATCGCTGATAATATGCTCAAAGTTTCAAAAATTGACCAAAATATGGACAGAACTGAAAGACAAAAAAATAAAAGTGAAAGGAAGAAAGATGAGTGGTCACGAATGAAATTATTGGCGTTGACTGATATAACTAATGAAATTTCCTCAATAAATTTTAGTAGGGCCCAAGAATTTACATGTCCAAGATTAAATAATGAATTAATTAATTAATCAGTTACAAGGAAGAAAAGTTAAGGTTGAGTGAGCTTTTGAACGTGGTGTACTTGGAAGTGGAGCAATTGGCAAGATGTAAAAAACGGATAAAAAAAATTATCTGCAGATCTAAGGGACACATCCAATCACTCAATAACTCAACACAAGACAACATCAGGCAGAACTTCAACAACAAACAACAATCTTTTAACTTTTCAATTTTGTTTTATTTTTCATTTGTGTGTTCTTGTACTTATTTAGACAAACCAGTTTCCTGTTGTTTTCAATAGAGTCTCTAACTTTTCATTCTCTCTTTTCAAGTTCCTGCCATTTAATTTTTTTTTTTATCTTTTAAGCATTTTCAGTATTAAATTTTACTTTTTTAATCACAACTAGTTTAGGAATATGTAAATTTAGGTGCCTTAGTTTACATTCAATTGTTTGATAGAAGTCAAAGATCTTTGATTGGTATGCCTCACACACTTGGCACGCTTAAGCGTCACTGAAAAGGGCCAGAGGCAAACAACATGCTTTTGATTAGTATGTATATATAGATTTATTAGATATTTTTTGAAACAATATATTAATTAGATGTTAGAGGACTTATAGTGGTAGATCTTAGAAACCATCTTCTCCAATTCAATTAAAATTATTTTTTTAACTGGTTGAAGTGGTTAATTCTCCATCACAAGGAGAAGAAATAAAGGGTAAAGTTCGAACTTTACCCTTCATATCTAGATGTCAACACATTTTATCACTTAGACTACTTACGAGACAATTATAATACAAGTTTTAAGCTTTTGATAAAGTATAATTTTCCTTCCAAGCTCATGTGATATATATTCAAAGAGAATTTTTTTTTATCAGTTAACAAGGGATGTTCTCACTTAAGCGATGTTCCAAATTTGACACATAGTATATGTATTCATATTAAATAGTTATTGGAAAACTTTTGATGTCCTTATGATTCTACTCGTATTGAATTAGATTAGTCATAGACAATGAACTTTTTTTTTTTTGACCAAAGGACTTTGGATATTGGTGATTTAGAAAAAAAGAGAGAAATTTTTTAACATAATTAATAATAGAAAAACTCTTACTTATTCCAAATATAGTACATCCAAAGATCAAATTTATAAATCATAAATACATATCTTATTTTTTGCTATTAGACATGTCTTTTAGAATTTTTTTTCAAAAAATTAGAAAATAGAATTTATTATTTAATTGTGATATTTTTTAATTTAGAAAATTAAAAAACTATTTTTCAAATTTTTTAAATTATAAAAGACTTTTGAAAACTAATAAAAAATATTTTTCAAGTTTTCTAATTAATATTTTGACATTACTACAACCTCTTCAATCACTACAACCTCCATTACTACCACCACCACCATCACCACTACCTACACCTCTATTACCACCACCACCACCATAAACCTCGCCACCCCCCATCACCGCCACCATGGTATCCTAACATAGTAGCTGCTGCAGCATTAGCACCACCACCATCACCACAATAACTTCCACTACCGCCACTTCTGCTACCTCCACCACTACCACCACCATAACCTGCACTATCTTTACCACCACCATAACTTCCGTCTCCTCCACCAACACCACAACTTATTGACATAGTGCCTACACCATCACTGCCGCCACCACCACCACCACAACCTTTGCCACCTCCACCACCATCACCATAGCCTCCTAACATAGTGGTTGCACCACCACCACCATAACATCTGCTACCAACACCATCACCGTCTTAACCTCTATTACCTCCACCACCACCACAATCTTTGCTACCTCCACCACCACCAAAATAATTTTATGACTTTAAATTGAAATTAATTAAATGTGTATGATTTAAAATTTTTTATAAAACAAATAAATTTAATATTAAATAATATCATATGAATTACAATAATAATTATTAATATATTAAACTGAAAGTTATTATGATAAATTTATAAAAAAAATAAAAATTATGAGAACATGAAAAACTGCAAAATGAAACATAATAAATAAATAAATTTTTATTTTTGAAAATAAAAAATAATAAAATAAAAAAAATTAAAAAAACAAAAAAATATTTTCCAAAACCAAATAGTTCCTAATTATCCTCTTCCCCAATATCGTAACAAACTCAGAAATTTTTTTTTGGAGAGTGTATATCCATAATATAACTAGTGTATTTATCGCATAAGTATATATTAAACTACTATTCAACTTTTAAAATATTGTAATATTGTTCATATTTTTGTTGTTGATTGTAATTGTTATACCAAATGTTTTTGTCTGAAATAATTTTACGAATTATATATGTGTAAATTTTGTTACTACTCAATGGCTGAATTTTTTCTATTATAGTTAATTTTATTTTATTTATTTGGAATGTGATGAGAAAAACCTAAAATATTTTAAATAAAGTAAAATTTGAAATTTTTTTTATTAACTTTTTGTGCAGTATGTATGTTAAAAAATTCTTAGTTATTTAAAAATAATTTCACATGATTTTAAGCAGTATTGAGATGTAGTTCATGTGTACAAAGATAATTTGACCTCCTAATTTATTAAAATATATAACATTTCGACTCAAAGGACAGAAATTTAAATAGAAGTGCAGTGCAGAGTACACAGCACAATTAATAAGTCTCCGTTAGCCAAAGAACATCTAGGATGAATCTATTACACTACTCTGGATATATGTTTTTTCTTACATTAACCGGAGAGAGAGAAACACAATTTAAGAGCACGCGAGGTCTTGAATTTGAGACCGCACACATGTTTGTGTAAAGAGCTTGACCACATGGGCCAAGCGTCGGAGATACATGACTCTAGATATGTGTGTGTACTCTCCAACTTTATGTATCAATGAGCAATAAAGAAGGGGAAAAGGTGAGAAAGATTAATCAAGTCTAACAGAAATGAGCTTTTCGTTTGATAATAGTATTTGAATATAAACATATCATTAGAAACACAAGACACAACTCACATCCCACAAAAGATGGACCTTTCTACATATCAATCCGTGCCCAAATTAAGCAAATGGGCTAACACATTTTTGGCACCAATTAACAAATCTTTACATTCCAAGAATTATACTAGGACAAAGTAAAGGATAAACTATATGGGTGTCTGAGGAATATTGCAGTAAATAGCATCATACCTTTGAACTTTAAATTGCAAAAGAAATTAAAGAACACAAACAACTTAGAGAATACATTCAAACACTGGCTACCACTTGCATGTCTTTTAATTGGCTTTATATATGTATGTATGTATATATAGTGAGCACCCCAAAGACTTGAAACGTCATACTTTGGAAAGTGGGTTGATGGCTAAAATGTGTGCTCTTAACCCTAAAGACTTGAAGAAAATCTTTGAAGATTTAGACCAAAATGGTGATGGCCTTTTGAGTTTAGAGGAGCTTAATTGGGAGCTTGAGAGAATTGGAGTACCCGATCTTATTAGCCTTGAGGAGATAGTGTCAATAGCAGGAAAACCAAACCTCAACTTTGATGAATTCTTGCTCTTTTACGAATCCATTCATATGACCAACAAAAATGATGATGAAAAGGAGGAGGGCTATCTTCTTGAAGCTTTTAATGCATTCGACTTGAATGGAGATGGCTTCATTTCTTGCAAGGAGCTTCAAGTCATGCTATCGAGACTCGGATTGTGGGATGAGAAGAGTGGGAAGGATTGTGCTACTATGATTTGCAAGTTTGATATAAATCTTGATGGAGTGATTGATTTTCAAGAATTCAAGAAAATGATGTTGCATAATAATTAGTATTAATGTTTCTATTCTTCAAGTAGTCAATCAGAATTGGTGAGATTTGAATTTTGGCGAGATTTTGCTTAATAGTTACTCCATCCGTTCTATTCCAATTATCTTTTTTTGATTACTAATAAAAAATAATTTTTTTCCAATTTTACCCATATTTTGATTTTAGAGTAAGTTTTCTATTGGAGCAATTGTAATTCACACTAATTTTTAGACTTTTTAAAAGAGGGTTATATAGTTATTTCCACTTATAATTATGTCTATTAAATATGATTCTTAATTTTTGTGACATTACCTTAAAAGACAATTGAAATGGAACTGAGGGAGTAATTTTTTAATTTTATTTTTTACCATTTATATTTAGCTATTAATTTTTTTTTGAAAAAAATTAACCTTTTCTTCATTGAAGATTAAAAGTACATCTTGATGAAATAATAATAAAAATAACAGTACAATTAAGAAATACCAAAATAAAATTTCACTGAAATTATAAATTTTCTTGTTGTTATTTTTCAATTGCGTTGACATAACTTTTTTGATTTGCAACTCGGTGATCTGTATGCTCCACTCAGTGACTTTATTTAGCTATAAATCGACTTCTAGATCTTTGAATGAGTCCGATTGCAGAAATACCAGTAGAAAATTTATAATATACTAAAGTAAAAAATAAATAGGAAAATAGCTAAATGTATTTTAAAATTTTAAAATTTATGTTAAATTATCAAAAATTTGTGAAATTTGTTTTTACATCGAAGGGCTGCCAAATAAATGAGTTCATTTAAGAAACTAAACTAACAGGAAAATCAATACAAGGATAAATAAGAAAATAATAAGTAGATATATCCTCTTGATATTTGTTAAGTTATAATTTTTTTAGGAATCAACTTATAACCACTAAAAACTTTAGGGCAAATTATTAAAAAAATTCATAAATTTTAGCAATTTTAACTATTTTAACACATTTTTTTTTAATTTTAGCAATATTATTTATTAAATTTTGTAATTTTTTGCAGCAGTTGAAATTATGATCACAAAAAAATATGAGTCGATCTACGAAAGCTTCATGTTAAAATACATCATTTAACTGTTTGCAACAAAATAAACAATCTTTGATATTTTTTACAATTTAATTATGACCTATTAATTTTGACAAATTGATATGTGATTTTCTTATTTTTTATTTAATTTATGTTTTTCAATTAATGCATGTAAAATAAATATTTAGATAATGAGAATTCATAATTAATTAAAATATAAATTTTATTGCTTATTTTTATATAATGAACATTTAATTGATACATTCAAATTTATGTATTTAGTTATTTTAAGTTAAATTATTATTTTCAAATATTTGAAATATTTAAACATTTAATTCAATCAAATTGATATTTTATAATGAAATAATTAATAATTTATACATTTTTATTGAATTCACATATTTTTTTAAATAATTAAAACTTATACGCTTTTATTTAAATCAAATTTTATTTTTTTTATAGATGAAATAATTAGTAATTCATACATTTTTATTAAAATCAAATCTTACTTATTTCAAAATAATTAACAATTTATGCATTTTTATTAAAATCAAATCTTACTCTTTTTTTTATTGAAATCAAAGTAAGCTTTTATTTCAATAAAAACATATAAATCATTAATTATTGAAAATTGTATATAGGTCATGCTTAAAATAAATATAAATCATCATTTTTTTACACTTTAGTATAAATTACAAATTTGTATTAAAGTGTAAAAAATGTGAAATATATAGTATTTAAAAGCCAAAAAAATTACAGGATTGTTGTAGGTGGCGGGGTTCAGCGCACGACCAAGTGTTTGGTGACCACAGCACTGTGCGGGCTCAGAGCTCACTATAAAATACAAAATGGGCTTAAAAGCCTAAATTGGAGAATGGAGTCGTTACCCGGATAAGACCCGGGACACACTATACAATAACTAGATTCCACGGAGGGTCTCAGTAGCCGTTCTCAGAGATTGGGTTCGAAAATTGAGTATGGGCTTTTTGAATGCCCATCCAACCTTACGGTTGGCCTCCCTTTGTGTTTTTTGTTTTATTACTTTTAATTATTTAATTATTTCTCTATTTACATGCAAATTGCAATTGCCTCCAAATAATTTTTAAATTTTACAATCAAGTCCAAATTTGCATTAAATTCCAATTTCATGCAAATTAAATGTGGTTCACAATATTTATCACAAATAATGCAAAATATTCATAAGCATAAATATAAAAAAAAAAATAAATAAATGCGCACACAAAGAAATGGGGGGAGGAGAAAAGATTACAACCTTTTATAATGCAAACTAATAATAAATAAAACTAAAATAAATCCATTGCAAAATATATAAAAAATCTAAGAATTTATAGGGATAATATTTGATGATTAAAAATTATCTTAGTGATTCCTTAATTATCTTAGTGATTCCTTAATTATCTTAGTGATTCCTACAAAATATTATTCTCTCACAAATATATAAAATCCTACAAAAGAAAACCGCAAAGTTAATTCATAAATCAAATAAATATAATAAAAGCAATAAACATATAAATATTTAATTAAACAAGATAATAGAATAATTGCATAAAGGAGATGAAATACAGAAATATGAAAACACATAAAATACTAATTATATAAAATGAAACACATGACTATCAAGATTAAAATAAATATAAATCTAATAATTAAATAACAAAATTAATATGATAAACGTACACACTTAAATTTTAATCAAATATGCTTCAAGATAAAAAGAATAATCTCACGTAAATAAATCGAATCGAACCAAACCAAATCGAACCAAATATAATCGAATCAAACCGGTCAGTTCGGTTTGGTTCGGTTAATCAATTTTAACCGATTTTTGAACCGAACTTCTGCTGGAAAAATAACTTATGGGCTGGGCTTATCAACCGTAAATTTGCCACAAGTCAAATGCTTATTGGCTAGCAAAATTCATGCAAAATTTAACAGTATAAAAATTTAACTTCAATCACGATATTTTAATTATCTTACCAAATAATAGAAAACCGAATACACGAGTAAGTTCCTCTCATTCTTCTGGTTAGAATGGTTAAAACAGAAATAAGTTTCGAAATAGAAAAATTTTGGATGAATAGTGACTAGAGGCGAATCACCTTATTGGTAAGGAAAATCGCCTTATTGGTAAGGTGAATCGCCTTACCACACAGGCGAACTGCAACTGATGCAGAATTTTGATGACAAACAACGGATGCAACTAGTTATAGATGATATAAATAAATAGCTTAACAAGGTATTATATCTACGTTAAAATGAGAAAACTAGATTAAAACTATAAAACTAAACAAGATAAACAAAGACAACGATTAAATAAAAGACTAAACACACTGACAGTAAGCTTATTTTGCATGCATGGAGGTGTTAACAAACAATCAAATATTAATGTTCAATGACTCAATTGTATATGGGATTGTAACTAAAAAAATTAGAGTTAAAGAACAGAGAGTTACTGTTTTTCGACACCGGTCGATTCCCTAACTACCACCCTCAGAAGTAGAGAACCTTCAGTCTCCCATTTTTACTTTATGAATACTTCTCTTGCTAAAGCTCGCTAACCCCCCTTTTCTCAAAGCTCTCTTTTCCATTTTAAACCAGACCCCCTCTAACCCTTTTGTCCTCTTTTTTTTTCTCTTTAGACTGTCCATTCACTCTCTGCATATTCCCCTACACATTCCCTGACCTAACTATTCTCCACCTTCCTCTGTTTTATTCTTTCGTCAGGACCATTATTCTCTCTTCGTTCCCTATCATTTGATGTCTCACTATCTCGTGTGATGAGGAGCTGAAAGTGTCTGCCAGAAAAATAATTTTGTTTTCTCAAGCACAGGCCACTAAGGCAATTTGCCTATGGAGGAAGGCGGTCGGTTTACCTTATTAGTAAGGCAAATTGTTGAAATTTGCCTTACTTTGGGCTTTTAATGGGCCTTGTGGGCCTTCGGCTTGCATTGGGTCATTTTTGGTCCGAAAGGGATTATCGGGTCTCGGGCCTATTTTCTAGAGGGCTTTAGGCTTTGATATTGTATTCAAAGTTCATATTATCTTATCATCGGGCTTTTGTTGCAGGCCAATCAAATTGAGTGTCCATAGTTTGCCCCCTTGGTTTTTTGAAAAACTGAATTTCTGAAATCACTTTTTTGAAAAAGTAACATGCACAATAAAGTAGTAAACAACCAAAATGATGTACTTGACCTTCAAGATTTGTTTGCATCGTCAGTCTCATGAATTCAAACCCGAGAGGTTGAATTTTAAACTTATTAAAACATCTTGAATCGTGATCGTGATTCTCATATTTTTGTAGTTTGATTAGCCACTCATTAACATTTGGAATGTTAATCTAGGGTTTTCCTGGCCCGAAACTTTGGTTAGTAGAAGAAAATGAAAATGTGAATATGATCCTCGGATTTTCCTAGCCCGATCAGCCACTCATTAATAGTTGAAACGTGAATCATGAGTTTTCCTGGCTCAAGAAGTGACTCAATAACTTCGGGAACTCTACCAAGCCCAACCAACCATTAATGTGAATTTTGAGAACTCTACCAAGCCCGACCAGTCAGTCATGTGAATTTTGGGAACTCTACCAAGCCCGATCAGTGAACTTCAGGAACTTTACCAAGCCCGATCAGTCATTCATGTGAATTTTAAGAACTCTACCAAGCCTGAATAGTCATTCATATGAATTTTAGGAACTCTACCAAGCCCGATCAGTGAACTTTGGGAACTCTACCAAGCCCGACCAGCCATTCATATGAATTTTGAGAACTCTACCAAGCCTGATCAGTGAACTTTGGGAACTCTACCAAGCCCGATTAGTTATTCATGTGAACTTCGGGAACTTTACTAAGCCTGACCAGTCACTCATGTGAATTTTGGGAACTCTACCAAGCCTGATTAGTGAACTTTGGAACTCTACCAAGCTCGATCAGTCATTCATTAAAATTAGCGTCATCAACCTCAGGGTACAACCCGAGAGGTAATTTTTTAAAATTTGTGATAAAAATTCTCCTTTTAAATCCTTTTTTTCTGAAAGTTCTTACTTTTCTTTAGCTTTTTTTTAGACACCAGTTAGAGGGTTGACATTTTGGGCTATGCCTTCAGCACAAGAGAGACCTCCCCAACATCCTCGCATCAAGCAGAAGGGCGAGGGTTCTTTGGCAGGAGCACCACCTGTTAGAGCGCATCCCCGCTCGAGTTCTCAGGTGGTAACTGGTTGACTCGTTGTTACTCCTGACCTACTGGCTTAGTGCTGGTTACCCTCAGGTGATCTGTCTCATCAGTTCTTGACTCTGGATGAGAGTTTAGAGTCGGTATTCATTCCGGAGGCCTCGACACATGTAAGTTTCCTTTTAAAATCCTGTTCTCAAACTTCGCTTTATAGAGGGTTAATTCTAATACTTCATTAATTGTACAGATGCCTCAGAACCAAGGAGAGTATATGTACAGAGTCATTGAGGCTCAACGAGGTTACCTGATGTGGGTGTCACAGCAGTGGAAGGTAATAAAGTTTCCTATGTCTATATATATGCATGCTTTCGTGATTTCTTACCTTGCATGATATCCGTGAAGGACCAAGATGAGGCCAGTCAGGCTAGGATTATCGCCCTTGAGTGTCAAGTTGCTGCTCTCCAGATAGATGACGACGATGAGGAGAATTATGGAGATGATATAGAGGCCACGAAGTAGTAGGCTCTTTAGATTAGAACTAGTACTTTTAGGCCCATTTTGCTGATGTTGGACGAGGACAAGTACTTTTAAGCCCATTTTTGCCTGATTGATGAGGTACCATCTCAATGCTTTGTACAATACCACATTTCACCTGTAGCTTTAATCTCTTTTATATAAACATTCATTCCTCCTCCCCCGCCTCAAAACTTCCATTTTCCATTCCTAACATACTCAATCTATGCTAGGAAGATAAATTTCCCTTTTTTACACATTGTGGCTCAATTCTAGGATCCCCGGAAGCATGTCTTCCAATTCATTTCCTTCGAGATCAGCCCCATGCCTAAAGAATTTAGAGCTATCCTAGGTTATCAGATAGATTCTGCTCGCCAAATCGTAACTCCTCAGATAGGAGTTCCAGATTTGCATTCTATTTAGTATGAGATGGCCAGGTTGTTCAATATTTCTCCGTAGTCTTCTCTTTTCCATATTTTTAGAACTAAAATTTTAGTCGAATCCTTCTTGGAGGCTGTCATAGCTGTGAATGCTAAGGAGATCTATTAGCCTCAGATGATTGCTATTTGCTTATATGTACAGTTCTTGCTTGTTTCTCTTTCTAGCAACTGTGATCTTAAGGTTCTCCATATCTTGGATCAAGTGGAGATGGGATTCAATTCCTTACCACCCATTTTGGCAAAAACTATTGTCGGATTTGATGAATTTTTAGAAACTTGATGCTTCTTTGGGAGTCCACTGCTGCTGGAGGTTGGCTTATCACTTTACTCTTTCTCTTTTTTTTTTTAAATTTTTTTTATTATCGCTTTCCTTTACAGGCTTAGTTTTATGAAAAACTGAGACTGTTTGAGCCTCCCAGAGATATTGTCCGTTATAAAGCAAAGCATTGCCAGACCAGGAGACTACAACCGCTTTCAGGAGATGCGACAAACTGGTTAATCACTTTCCCAGACTCTGTAATTCAGTGGATGTGTCCATGGTGGAGAATCAAACATGTGACTATCCACTCTTACACATACTGCATTCCAATTGCAGGACTGCATTTTGCCACTTTCTATAACCCTTCTCGTCTTTGTCGACAGTACGGGATGAAGCAGTTGATTGTTGAACTAGTACACGAATTCAAGCCAGGGCCTCTCTCTTAAAATTTTATGGACAATTTGATTGCTACTTGGCCTCACAGGGTTATTTAGAGGAACATCGCCTACGATGGAGATCTGTTAACTGATGATCAGTATAAGGATTGGATCCAGCTACAACAGACAAAAAAAGATGAGTTCATACAAAATAGGAGGGTAATGGAGTTATATGCTTCAAGTGTTCAAGGTGTTCAGTAGAAGAAAAGAAAGAAAAATTAGTTTATAAAATTTAATCCGCATTTACTCTTGCTCGATGTTGTTTGCTTTTTGGTTAATCAGTTTGTAATAAGCATTTTATACAATATTTGACAGCAATAAAAACAAACTATTTCCTTTAATTTAAGCACAAAATATATATACATTTTGTCTCTGAAATATCTCCTGTTGTTAGGTGGCTTGCCCTTGCAAGTTTTCCAACTAACTATTTTTTTCTTCTATCTTAATTTTACAAGGCATTATAGAAAGTATTTCTTAAGCTTGTCCATATTGATAGGCTCTCTAAATTCATTCCCTTCTAGATCAGACAGTATAACAGTACCCTTTGAAAATATTTTCTTCACCAGGTAAGGGCCTTCCTAATTCGGTTTGAATTTTCCTCGTGGATCGGTCATAATCGGCTTATTGAGCTTCAACACTAGGTCTCCTTATTTAATGTTTCTGGGTTTTACTTTCTTATTGTAAGCTTGGGCTGTCCTCTTTTGGTACAATTGTGAATGGTACATTACCTTCATCCTTTTTTCATTTAACAATGTCAACTGCACTAGTCTGCTTTTCGTCCACTGATACTTAGGGATCTTGGATTCTAATAACACCCGCAATGACCGTATTTCCACTTCTATTGGCAATACCGCTTCATATCCCTACACCAAAGAATATGGAGTTACTCCTGTTGACATTTTGGCAGTGGTCCTGTACCCCCATAATGCAAACTACAAATAGTCTGACCAATCCTGATAACTTTCCATCATCTTAGCTAGGATTCTTTTTATATTCTTATTTGCCCCTTCTACTGCACCATTCACCTGTGGTCTGTATAGAGATGATCGATGATGCTCAATGTTATACTCTTTTAATAAGGTAGCTGCTTCTGCCCGAAATTGAACACCATTATTAGTAATAACATGATGAGGCAACCCATATCAGCAAATTATGTTCCTTTCAATGAGCCTTGCCATTTGTTTCGACCCAACAGTAGTGTACGATTCTGCCTCTACCTAATTAGAGAAGTAGTCAATGGCCACTACAATATAACTATGTCCATTTGATGCTCCCGGTCTTATCTCCCCTATAATATCAATTCCCCAAACTGCAAAAGGCTAAGGAGAGGTCATCCCTTGAAGTTCCATAGAGGGTAAATGACTGACATCGCCATATGCTTGACAGTGATGACATTTCTTTACGAATTTCACACAATCTACCTCATCGTCAACCAAAAATAACCTTGACATGCTATCTTCTTAGCCAAGACCGTTCCATTCATATGTGGTCTGTACACTCCTTTATGGACAACTTCCATGAGTTTTTGCGCTTCCTCTTTATCAACACACCTCAAATGTTCCCCAGTTGGCATTCTTTTGTACAAGATTCCATTATAACTAATGAACTGATGCGACAGCATCCTCAGAGACATTCTCTCATTCTTTTTGGCATCCTCAGGGAATTGTCCTATTTTCAAGTACTATTGTAAATTATATAGAACCAAGGCTTCTCAGTAGTGTCGAATGGCATTACTTTTATCTCCTCATAATAGGGAGTCCGAGACTTTACTAGGATAAGGGGCTTGATTTCTGTCTATCTTTCACTTTCCCATATTGATGCCAAAGTGGCTAAAGCATCAACTATTCGATTTTCTTCCTGTGGCAAATGAATGAACTTGCAATGAGTAAAAGATAGTAGAACAGTGGCCAAGAAATCTCAGTATAGCCTCAATTTATCTTCTCTCACCTCCCATTCTCTTGAGGCTTGTTTCACTACTAGCATAGAGTTACCATACACTGTAACTTCTTCTCCCCTCACACTCCGAAGTGCCTCTAAGCCGAAGATGAAGGCTTCATATTCAACTTGATTGTTAGTCACCTCAAATTCTAATCTTTTTGCCATCGGGATCATCTCTTTTTTCAGTGTGATCAGAATTACACCAATACCTGCTCCTTTATTATTGATGGTGCCATTGAAGTGCATTGTCCAACCTTGGATTTCTATTGCCCCCAGGTGCTCATCTGGAAATTCTAACTCCCATTCTTATTCATCGTCTATTAAATTTTGAGCCAAGAAATCTGCAACAGCTCTTCTTTTCACCACATTCTTTGCCACATAATCTATATAGAATTTAGTAAGCAGAAACAACCACCTGGCCAAATTCCCTATGAGTGATGGAGTTTGTTGAAGGTATCTAAGAGGATCATGTTTGGAGACTGCCTGAACCTTGTAAGACTGAAAGTAATGCTAAAGTTTCTTTAAGGCCCAAATCACAACCAAGCATGTCTTCTCCACTAAATCATACGTAGCTTCATAAGGCAAGAGCTTCTTACTCATATAATACATTGCATGTTTGATCTTATCATTCCCTTCTTGAGCTAACATTGCCTCTACTGCTTCTTTTTTGATAGCCAAATAAAGGATCAAGGGTTTATCTGGCTTTGGCAGATGTAACACTGGAGAGTTTATTAGGAAATCTTTAATAGCTGCAAAAGCTTGCTGACATTTTTCATTTTAAATCATTGGCTGATCTTTCCTCAGAAGTTTAAAAATTGGCTCGTAAATAGTAGTTAGCTTAGCTATAAACCTGCTGATGTACTGTAATCACCCTATGAATCCTCTTACTTCTTTCTCAGTCTTAGGCACGGGCATTTCTTTAATCGCCCTAATTTTATTCGGGTCCACCTCAATTCCCTTCTGACTAACTATGTGTCCTAGTAGTTTCCCTGAAGTTATCCCGAACACATACTTCTTCGGATTCAATCTGAGGTTGTATTTCTCAGCCCTTGCTAGGAACTTATCTTGGGCTTCAAAATTCCCTTCTCTAGTTGAGGATTTTACCATCATATCATCCACATAAACTTTTATCTCCTTATGGATCATATCATGCAACAGGGTCATAGCCATCCTTTGGTAAGTGGCCTTAACATTCTTTAACCCAAATGGCATCATGAAGTAACAATAGATTCCCTATTCGGTGGTGAAAAATGTCTTCAGTTTATCAATTACTACCGTCATTATCTGATTATACCCTAAGAAACCATCCATAAAGGAGTACATTGCACTCGAGGCCGCACTGTCAACTAAGGTATCAATATATGGTAATGGGTAGTCATCCTTCGGGCAAGCCTTATTCAAATCCCTATAGTCGACATAAATTATGACCTTTCCACCTTCTTAGGAATCAAAACAATGTTAGCCAGCCACTGAGTGTCCTCCACCACTTCAATAAATTTTACCTTCAACTGTTTCTCGACTTCTTCTTTGATCAAGAGAGCCCATTGTAGATGGCGGGGTTTAGCACGTGTCCAAGTTCATTATAACTGTGACACTGTTTGAGCTTAGGGCTCTAGGGAACACACTAACCACTGTCACAAAGACATGGCGTGAAGATGAGGAATCGCCACCCAGGCTAATAACTAGGACAAATCGAAGGTGGTGGTAACTCGATTCTCTAATACAAGCTAACACTACAACCAGGAGTTCTGGATATGGAATACCAACTTCTTTTTATCTCGTGTTCATTTATAATTAATTTATGAATTGCTATCTTATCCTCTAATTACATGCAATTTCATATAAACCCTAATTAAACATTCATCAATCCCAAAGGCAACCAATCATGAAAAAGCATATAAGAAATGCATTCATATAAAGCACATCAACCCTAGGTTAGTCTAATCTACATATTTTTTAATTAAAGTGAGCTAAGTTTACATATTTTTATTTACAAATAAATCTAAAGCTAATATGCCTAATTCCTACTCAATTTTATTTAAATGACCCAAAGTTTATTTATTTTATTTGTAAAATAGGCCTAAATTATGAAAGCTTAAATTAGTGGGCCTAAATCTACAAGTTTTAAATCTAACATGATCCATAATTCTACAAATTATGGAAAAAGAATTAAGTTAATGGGCTAAGTCTAAATTAAATTAAATTAATCTAAGTGGGCCTATGTTTAAATTAACTAAATGGGCCTAAATTATCTCTAACCTAAAATCTAAATTTAATTATGGGCCTAAAGATCAAATTAATTAATTAAATCCTAATCCTAATTAAATTATTAAACCTATAAGATAAAGTGAATCTAATTAATTAGCCTAAGACCTAAAATTATGAGCTTAAATACAAAAAAAAAAAATATTTATGACATAAAAAATGTATAAACACATAAAACACAAAAATAATAAACAATTAAAACAAAATAAACATAAAAATAATCATAAAAAATAATAAACAAATAAATCAATGAAAACATGCTTCTAATGATTTCTAACCCTAATTTAATTTACATGCAACCTAAATTAACTAAGGCCACCATTAATTTTAATTAGGGTTTACCAAATAAACCTATTTACTAATCAAATTTTAAAAAGCAATAAAAGTAAATGGTTTCACTATGATCCCACTAATGAGGTTATTACAATAACTACTATTGGAAAGTTAAAATAAATTAAGATACAAACCTAAAGCCAAAATAAAATAACAAAAAAAAAACCTAAATGGAACTACGTAAAATCAATATAGGATTTAATGCATGGCATTCTATGAATTTTTATGGGTTTTCCATTATTTAATCACGTGTCTCCATCATCACATAAATATGAAACAAAATTAAAAAAAAGGTTAGAATGAATTAAAAAAATAAAGAAAATTAAATAAAATAATAAAATTAAATGAAAAGAAAAGAGAAAGAAGATGTATGAGAATGATGCAATATTGATTTCCCTCAGAAGGATTGTCACCGTTAATGAAAGCCTGTGGCTTTTGTTATGTTTATCTGTGATTTTTGATTTATTTGGATCTAATTATGGTCAGGAACGAAGAAAAGTATGTAAAAAATTCAAGTCGAGTGAGTATGTTTTAACTCACAGCTAAAAATCAGAAAGAGTAGAGAAAAGAATAAAACCCTAAGGAGGCCCCCCTCCTTCTGTGAAAGAAAAGATGTATTTATAGATAAAACACCGTGTAACCCTACATAGAGTATATGATAAAAAAATAATTTTTTTTATTATTTATCTGATAAATACCTATTATCAACAAAGATTTATTAAATAAATCAAATAACAACCAATCAAAATTAAATAAAACAATAAAAAAATAAAAAAAAATTTGCAGACATCCTATTTCCGACCGGAAATAGGCTATTTCCGATCGAAAATAGAAAGAAAATATATGATGGCCAACTCATGGCCATCTTGGCCACTTTTCACTTGGGAAATTGAATGGGCCATTCGGCCCATTCCTCTTCTTCTTCTTCTTTTTTTTGAAAACTTATTCCTTTTTTTTTGAATTTTTTAAGAAAAAAAATATATAAAATAAATGAATAAATAAAAATAAATAAAATTTAAAAATAGGACCTAAAAAGAATTTATAATTTAGTTCAAAACCAATAAATTAGATCCAATAAATCCAATTTCACAGTCAATTTTCATCATTGGGTCCTCTGTCGCATCCATGCTTTAGTCATCCCGAAATTGGGTGCTTACAGTTGCCCTCCTTTGTTGCTGTTTGCTTGACAAATTGTGGCAAAATAAATAAGCACACAATTTCAAGGGTAAGGAGTTAGGATACTTACCTGACGTGTTACAGAGCGTTTGCCCATAACACTGAATCGTGCAACGTTGTTTTCATCTTTTCATGTTGTAAGCTTTGTGCTACTGTAATCTATAATTGCTGGCAAGTTTTAAATAGCTACAACCCTCTTGTTGCCTGCCTTTGACGCTGAAATCCATAATTGCTTGCAATTTTTTGATTAACTGCAATCCTTCCATTACTCACTGACTTTAATCTTCTGCAACCCTTCTGTTGCTCACTTTTGATGCTTTGATGCTACAATCCACAACTACTCGCAATTAGCTGCAATCCTTTCATTACTTACCCTTGATGCTATAATCCATAACTGCTCGCGTTTAGCTGTAATCTTTTCATTGCTCGCCTTTGATGCTACAGTCCATAACTGCTCGTGATTAGTTGCAACCCTTTCGTTGCTCTCCTTTGGATGCTACTGTGACACCTGTTAAGGATGCCAAACATACATTGTATGCATATGACTAATACATAACATATCCATTAAAAACTAACTTTAGATCACATGTCACTATATACATCACTCTTATACATATAAGTAATACATATTACACACAAAAAGAGCTTACAACATCAAGCAGCTCACATTTTTTTTTCATGTTAGACATATATAATACACTGCCCTTATTACAACATAATAAAATTTATTAAGTACATCATGCTCAAAAACCTTAAGACGATCCCCCTGCTGACCTACTTGACACAATGCTAATATAATTGATGCAAATGTTTCTTCAAGACATATTACAGTTCTTCTAATCCTGAAAAATATTGCAGAGGAGTGAGCCTGCAACTCAACAAATGAATAACATAATATTCTATGAAAAATAGCACATTCAA
>CATIWM010042146.1:0-27197 GCA_949671775.1 Mallotus repandus | reverse complement strand
TCACCACTTGTATTTGGTGTACCATTGAAAGCTATTAGCTATACTAGTAGAGAATTTAAAGGGAAATTCTCTTGGGTGTATACTTGAGCTTTTGGGTGTGAGTGAGAGTTAAATATTTTATAGTGTGGTTGTAATAATTTTTCACATAGTAAATATTTTTCTCTTGGTTGTCTTTTGACAACGTCCGTGGTTTTTCTCCATTTTGGTGTTTTCCACGTTAAAATATTATGTTTTTCTCTCTTTTATTTTTCAAGTATTTTTATTCAAGTTGTGATCTAAAGGAGTGAAGGTATTTGTTGGATTGTAAGGGGCTTATTTTCCCAACATCATGCTGCTCTTTTCTCAACCAGACCTGATCCTAGGACTCGCTCATATGTCCTTGAAACTTGGGGCCAGGAACTTCAGTATTTAACCTCCCATCAAAAACCTATGCTTCGGTTGTCCAGGATCATCCTGTGATCTGTCCTCCTCGCTTTTCCATACCTGGTTCATACCAGGCGGTAAAAATAAATTCAACTTATACAAGAAACAGTTGGCGATGTGTCAGTTCTCTCTAATTGGCAGAGTTGTTCTTAATAAAGGCGAAAAGCCTTGGAAACTAACTGATCTTAAAACTCGTCTTTCTGCAATATGGAACCTTTCATCTCAATGGTGTCTTATTTCTTTAGGAAAAGGTTACTTCCATATTTTATTAACCTCTGAGATAGACATGAATGCAACATGGGACAGGGGTTCTCTTTCGCTCAAACCAGGAGTCTTACGTCTCCAATGTTGGGTTCCTGGCTTTGACCCAACCAAAAAAAAAACTACAAATATGTAAGTCTGGGTGCATTTATCTCATTTGCCTTAGGAGTTTTGGGATGCTCAGATTTTAGCAGATATAGAATGCAATATTGGTGTCCCTCTACGTATTGATCATGCTACATTAGAAGGGGACTCTGGTCACTTTGCTAGAGTGCTTATTGATGTTGACTTGGCCAGTCCCCTTTAATACCAAATTATTCTGGATTATGAGGGAAATCTTTTTGATATTGATGTCACATATGAGAACCTTCCACAGTTTGTACTACCTGCCATGCTATCAGGCATAATACTTCAAATTGCAAACTTAAAAAATCTGAGAATTCTTCCTTACATCCTGCACGAGAACCTTCTCGTGGATGATCCTAGGTGCACAGGATTTGGCAACGCAAAACCGTTGTTATAGATCATGACCAGAATGTTAAAGTTGTCACTGATAATGATCAAAACATTGCCTCTAATGACGCCTCTTCTTCTATTGATGCACCTAAAGATAATAATGATAACCTGCCAGACATTCAACATATTCCTTTGCCTATGCAATAATCTTCTCCAATACCAACTAATGTTGGGGATGATCCACATCAAGATCATTCTCCAAGGCATGCCCAGGCGTCCAATGAGCTTGAATAGGTGGGTACACATAATTAGGCAGATTTAGTGGACCGTGATGATAATGATCATAATTCAGAATGGCAGACATTAAAAAAAAAGAAGTCACCAATAAAGCAACTAAAATTGACAGGGAAAAAGCCCTTCACTAGGGCTCAATCACGTGCTTCTCAATGAAGGCTCTCTTTTGGAATTACAGAGGTCTTTGAAACAAGGCCACTCAGCTTACTTTAGCTAGTTTATGTAAATCTCATAACCCACATTTTTTTTTGCATTGTTGAACCGAAAATTAATTTTGATGCTATCAATTTTCGGTTTTGGTCTTCCTTAGGTCTGTCTTTTGTGGCGGGAAATGATGCCTCTCTTTGGGTTTTAGTTTTTAACTCTTTTGGTGCTGGCAATGTTTCCTTTTTAGCAAGTTCGAATTAACAGCTCACCATCAAATTTTTCTTTAAGGATGGTTGGCACTACCTCACTTTTGTTCATGCTACTGTCCTCATTTCTCAGCACAGGTTTCTTTAGAATACCTTTTCTCATCTTTCTTCCTTGTGTACTAAAAATTGGTATTTTATGGGAGACTTTAATTTGTATTTTGGTGCTCATGAAAAGAAGGGAGGTCGTCCTCCTTCACCTCGTTCTTGTAATGATTTTTCCTCTACTATGAATGCTTGTGATCTTACTTATTTAGACACTAGAGGATCTTATTTCACTTGGACTAATGACAGACTTAGTGACCAATGTATTGATATTTGCCTTGACAGAGCTTTTCGTAACTTTCATTCCTTGAGTTTTTGGAGTTTTATTGAGTGTTTAACTCTTGTGTGCCATCAATCACATCATAATCTTATTTTGTTGAATTTTCTGCATTTGCAAACCTCAGGCCATCATCCTTTCCAGTTTTATAGCATGTGGCCGAAGCACCCTTCTTTTCATATAGATGTCAAGGATTTTTGGGCCTCGCTTTCTTTTCAGGGAAATCCCATGCTTGTTCTTATGAAAAAATTGAAATCTCTTTGGGGTTTCCTTCGTAATTAGAATAAGATTGTTTTTGGTCATGCGGATGTCAATTTTTCTTTAGCCAAGCAGAAATTGGAAGATATTCAATCAGCTATTTCTTATCATGGTTTCTCAGAAGAACTTCATTCTCAAGAGTTGCAGACCCATCAAAATTTGGAGATGCATCTTGAAAGTAAACATTATTTACTTAAAGATCAATGTAGAGTCAAATGGTTGCAAGATGGTGACAGAAATACAAAATTTTTCTATAGCTTGCTTGCTCGGTGTCGCCCTTTGAATGCAATTCACAGTTTGGTTATTGATAATTCTCTTGTTTGCAATGATGTTGCTGTCAAAGATCATATTATTGATTATTTTTCTAACCTTTTCTCGGGCTCTGTGATGGATCGGGATTTTTCTATGGTTTCAGAAATTATTCCTTCTTTGGTTACTCAGGAAGAAAATTCTCTTCTTCTTCAAGTCCCTCTGGATTTAGACATAAAAAAATACAATGTTTTCTATGGACCTTTATAGTGCCCCGGGTCTTGATGGTTTCACTAGCTTATTTTATAAACACCGTTGGGATTTTATAGGCCAGGATGTTTGTGCAGCAGTTCAACATTTTTTTGTTACAGGTTCGGTTTTTCATGGCCTCAACTCTAAATTTATGATTCTAGTTCCTAAGGTGCCGAATGCTGATACTATTGATCAGTATCATCCTATTGTATTAGGAAATTTTCTCTTTAAAATTATCACAAAGATTTTGGCGGACAGATTAGCAAGTATTGCTAGCAGAATTATTGAGTCTCATCAATTTGGTTTCATCAAGGGCCGAAACATTGAAACATGTATTGCTATTGCCTCAGAATGTATTAACTTGTTGAATTCTCATTGCTATGGTGGTAATATGGCGGTCAAAATTGATATTAGAAAGGGTTTTGATACCTTGGATTAGGGTTTTATCATTTCGGTTCTTCAGGGTTTTAGCTTCTCAGCTACTCTCTATTTTTGTATTGAGAATATTTTTAATTCTGCCCATCTTTGGATTCTTATTAATGGTTCTCCTAAGGAATATTTTAACTGTTCTCATGGAGTTAGACAGGGAGACCCTTTATCTCCTCTTCTTTTCTGTTTGGCAGAAGATTTCTTGAATAGATGGTTGGTTCATTCTTTTAACTCTCATTTTCTAATTCTAATGCATGCTCCAGGTATTGCCCATTGCCCTTTTCATCTTCTTTATACAGATGATGTGTTGATTTTCTGGCGTGCCTCTATTGCTAATATTTAAAAGCTAGTCAAAATTTTTAATGATTATGGCTTGATTTCGGGACAATATGTTAAATGGAGTAAATTTGAGATTTATTTTGGAAAATATGTCTCTAGTAGTCGCATGGTTTCTCTTACATCTTTTGCTGGATTTCGTAGAGGTTCTCTGCCTTTTGTTTATCTTGGTGTTCCACTTTTTATTGGTGCCCTAAAACATAGGTGGTTGTAGGGTATTGCTGACAAAATCCTTTCCAATTTTGACAAATGGAAAGGTCATACCGTGTCTATGGTAGGTCGTTTGGCTCTCAGCAATTCTGTTATCTATGGGTCATTTCTTCACTCGTTCATGGTTTACATTTGGCCCTCGCTTTTACTTAGAAGATTGGAGAAGTCAATTTGAAATTTTCTTTGGACAAGGGATGTTAAGACCAAAAAATTGGTTACTATCAAATGGAATGCTTGTTGTGCTCCTTTTGAGGAAGGTAGTATAGGTTTAAAAAAGCTTAATTGGTTGAATCAAGCTTTATTATATAAATTGGCTTGGCGGGTTATTTGTGATGATGGTTTTTCATTCTCCTTTCTTAGAAGCTGATTTTTTAACTCTTTCAAGCAACCTAGATCCTCTCATATTTCTTCTTTGATTTGGTCTTCAATTCAGAGTATTTATGCTGACTTACAGGAGAATTGTCAATGGGTTTCACATGCTAATTCATGCCTAAGTTTTTGGTTTGATAACTGGCTGGGTTATCGCATTGTTGACAAAGTTCCAATTCCTTCCTCCCATTATAAGTTTCCCCAAGCCTCTATTTCTGATATATTTTATAATGGGACTTGGCATATTCCAGATGCATTTTCTTCTTCCTATCCTGAAATTATGAAAGACATTAAAATTTTATTTTTCTCTTCTATGGATGATTTTGTTTGTCATTTCTCTTCCACGGGCCTTATCACTTGCAAGGCTACATATAATCATATCAGAGTTAGCATGCCCAAAGTTTCTTGGAGTCATGAGGTTTGGCGTCACTACCTACCTCCGACACGTTCTTTACCTACATGGAGAATTTTGCATTGTAAAATTAAAATTCCCATAATTGATGCTCTTCAAGCTAAGGGTTTGCATCTAGTTTCCACTGTTCTCTTTGTTTTGCTACCAAAGACTCTTTGGATCACATTTTCTCTAAATTCTCTTATGCTAAAACTCTTTGGTTAGCATTTTGCAATTTATTCGAGGTTTTGATGGATTTGTTGTCTGGGTTTCATCATCTCTTCAAGTCAACAATGCGTCTGAAATTTTCTTCTCAAATTTTGGTTCTTTGGAGAGTGGGTGTGCATATTGTTATTTAGTGCATTTGGCAAGCTCAGAATAAGCTCATTTTTAATGAAGCTCTGATTTCTATTTCCACTTCAATTCATATTGTCTACTAATCTATTAAGGAAGCTGAGATTTTCAAATCAAGATATATGTGTAATTCTTTAACTGATCATTGTATTTTGTAATGTCTTCAGGTTTCAGGTATCTCTTGCCACTGTCCTGTTGCTATTCCCGTTATATGGATGTTCCCTCCCTTAGGTTGGAGAAAGATCAACATAGATAGAGCTGCTCTGGGCTCCCCTGGTTGAGTGGCAGTTGGTGGAGTTTTCAGGGACTGCAATGGCTCTGCTATTCTTTCTTTTGCCTCACCAGTTGGCAATTGTTTTACTTTCAAAGCGAAGCTCCTTGCTGTCGCTATTGTAGTCGATAAAGCTTCTACACTTGGTCTCTCTCCAATTTGGATAGAGTTGGATTCTATCTTTGTGGTTCGCATGCTTCAATCTAAGAATATTTTAGTCCATTGGCGAGTTAGGAGGGATTGGCAGCGCTGCATTTTTTAACTCAATTCCATTCAGTATTCTGTCAGCCATGTTTACAGAGAGGGCAACCGTGTAGCAGACAAGTTAGCCTCCTTAGGTCCTCATCTTCAGCAGCCTCAGTGGTGGTCTTCCTACCTGACATCCTGTCATGACCTTATGCTCATTGATGCAGTTGGTTTAGAATCATACATATTCCATTAACTTTTTTCTATTTGTTTTCCCTTTATGGGTTATTCGTTACTCTTGTTTATAACTCTTATTTTTATTATTTAATATGTGGTGGATCCTTAGTGTGTGATGCTTGTGCTAAAGGGGTGCCAACATTGTTAAGATGCCCAGGTGCACTTCCTTATGCTAAGTTCCCTAATTTTATATAAAAAAATCATACATTTTATACATATAGGTATTTTTTGGAACTATATATATTCGGTTTTCAACTCATTTTAAAATCATACTAATTTTTTTAAATTAGGCTTTATTCCGTTCAAAACTAAAATTATTTAATTTAATATGATTTGAAAGATTCAAAAATTATTCTGCGTATTATAATTTCATAAGTAAAGAATTAATGGATTACGGATAAGAAAGAACTAGAATTTAAGGCAAATATTTGAGATGAGTTTATACCAATTGGACAAGTCGAATGTAATTGAAAATTATTGAGGCTTTGCCTTTACCGCTATCTCAAATCAACCTTAATTTTAACTTTAACAATCAATTTTTATTATTAATATATTTATTTAAGTGTTTTCTTTAGTTAGAATCAAAAGCATGCTTAATGGATGAAGTTATAAAGCTCAAAATGTGACCAAAAAAAAAAAAAAAAAGGATGCTCAAGAATGGCATCACAATCATGAGCATTCCTATAATTTTAAAGGAGTTAAGTATAGCTAATGTTTAAGAGGACAGTCATCCTCACGGTCTCTATTATAATCATGATCATCTCTTTATGATCCTAAAGGCTTCAAGAGCTTGAAGAACAAATTGAGGTAGTTATCCTCATGATCCAGGTTACGATTGTGAGCATGTTTGTGGCCTTCACTCTGTAGCTCCCAATGACTAGTTTGTACAAGTAACAACTACATTTTCATTCCCCACGACCGTGACATGCATCCTTAGCATACAAAATCCTACAAAAAAATGAAAAACAAAATATTAAATGAAGATGGAGAAGTGTTAGGATGAATTATCATGTCTCCAATAGCTAGTTTTGCACCCTTCAATATAAATACAAGTACAAAATTTCATTTAAAGAGTTAGAGAGTTAGTGGAGAAAATTTATTATGAAAATTCATTGAGTCAAAATTAGTTTTTTTCACATTTCTTTTTATATATTCATTTCTTGTAAACAAACTCTTATTGAGTTTTTATTTACCTGTCTACTAAGAGTTGAGCATGTGATTAGTTGATAGTATTCTCTTTTTTACACTTTCTTGGACTAAACAAAAAGGGAAGTAAGGATTAATCAACTTGGGTTAGTTTGATCCTGTATGAAAAACATATATTGTAAAAGGCTATGAGTTAGCCTTGAAAACTCTTGTGGTAAGGTTTAAGTATGAGTTTTGAAAACACTTGAAAAAAGTTTAAGTGTGAGTCTAAAAAACACTTAGTAAAAGATTTAAGTGTCAGCCTAAAAAATAGTTCGTGAAAAGTTTTAAATGAATCTATAAAACTCATTATTGTAAGGTTTGGTGTGATCCATTAAAAACACCATCTTATAATCAATCTTGGGAATAAGATTGTGAGTGATGGAAAATCATTACTTGCGGATAAGTTAAGTGGAAGCGTAGGTTTATTGAGGAGTCGAACTCTTTAAATTCTTTATGTCAAATCCCTTTTATATTCTTATTAATATTTATTCTTTTCTAAATCACCTTTTATTTTTCTTCAATTCTCAATTTTTTCTACATCACCTTTTATTTTCCTTTAATTTTCAATTTTCCTTTTAAATCTCAATTAACCTTATTCACCTTATAAGTCCCTTAAAAAAAATATTTTCTAACAACTATATACAATCAACCATTTTAGACTCATGCCATATTTTGATCATTACTAAGTACAATATTCCAAAGTAGAACCATCAATTCATAGAGTATGAAATAGAGTACTATATACTTTTTATATATTTCTTATAAAATGATTAGAGCATGAAACAAAATAATATATAAATTTTGTACTTTTTTAGTTGGTACTAACAAAGAATGGTATTGGTATTGGTTGATAAGTATAGCTATGTCACTCATATTGCTTCATCAACAGTTGTTGTTACTTTCATCGTGTTATTACTTTCATTGTGTTGTTACTTATTGTTCCTTAACTAACTATTGTACTACTCACAAACATCACGCATTGCTCATGCGTATCGCTCTGTATATATTGTATTCTTCATTCTTCAGTTTTCAATTAATAAGAAAATATTTCTTCCATTTCATATTCTCTGTTATGGTATCAGAGCTCTAGCTCATTCATTAAATTTTCTTTCATTTTCTATCATTTGCTAATATTTTCTTATCTTCCAAACATTGTTTTTTTCCTTGAGATTTATTGACGAAGAATCAAAATAAACCTAAAGATATCCCTTTAAGTCCATATTTTCTTCATCGTAATGAAAATCCTTCATTAGTGTTAACTTCTTATGTATTAACAAGTAGCAACTATTACGCCTGGTCAAGGTTGATACAAATGGCCTTGATCTCTAAGAACAATTAAAGTTCATTGATGGTTCGATTACAATGCCAAATCAAGATGATCCAATCTTTGAAGCATGGGAGAGATGTAATACTATGATATTGTCATGGCTTGTGAAGTCTGTATCATCTTCAATAGCGCAGAGCATTATTTGGATTGATTCAGCACAAGAACTTTGGAAAGATATTCATGACAGATTTTCTCAATGTGATACGGTAAGGATTTCTAATCTCCAAGAAGAAATAGCTTCCCTTAAACAGGGATCTATGTCAATTACATACTATTTTACTCAATTAAAAACACTTTAGGATGAGTTGGCAAATCTAAGGCCAATTAAGGATTTCTGATCTCCAAGAAGAAATAGCTTCTCTTAAACAGGGATCTATGTCAATTACAGACTATTTTACTCAATTAAAAACACTTTAGGATGAGTTGGCAAAACTAAGGCCAATTCCAAATTGCATTTGTATTCCTCAATGTAATTGCAATGTACTTGAGATTATGAGAAGCTATTTACAACAAGATCATATGATAAGGTTTCTCAAGAGATTAAATAATGATTTTGCAACTGTAAGGTCTCAGATTTTGTTAATGGAACCACTGCCAAGCATTATTTGAGTTTTTGGGTTAGCTTTATGGCATGAAAGGCAACTTAAAAATTTTACAAATCAAGAAGACACTGATTCGACAGTTCTCTATGCTAGCAGAGGAATTAATATGAAGGGCAACAATTTTGTGATGAATCAATTACATTATAACTAGAGGTTTGCAGCTGTAAGCACCCAATTTTATGATAGTCGAGTGTGGATGCGACAAAGGACTCCAATGATGAAAATTTATTGCAAATAGGTCTCTAGTATTTGAATTTCTGATCTAAAGGCTTGATTGCATTTTTTAGGACTTAATTGTAACTTTTTTAAGGACCTACTTGTAAAGTTTTTAATTCCTTCAAGAGTCATTTAGTAATTAAAAGTTTAAAAAAAATCACCGATCGGAGTTATGTAATTTTGATCGGAATTACATATTTCCAATCGAAAATGTATAATTTCAATCCAAATTGTACATTTTAAGTCGAAAATACATAATTTCTATCGGAGTTATGTATTTTCGACTGAAAATACATAATTTCGGTCAGAATTGCATAGTTTTGATCACGGTGATTTTTATTTTTTGAATTCTGATTAGTTGAAAATAAATAAAAATAATAATTTAAAATAAAATAATCCTGATAATGTAACATTATCATGTTGTTTGATGAATAAAAGTCTAAAATTTGAAAATAAATCTCTCTTGTGATTATCAGGAGCAGGAGCACGTAATTGAGGGATTTTAAGGTTTTATTATTTAAACTCTTGTTTTAGTAAAGAAAACGGAGGAGGTTCTAGTTTTTTTTTTAAAAAAAACTTTACGTAGAGAAAAAAATCTTTTCTTTCTCCTGGTTTTCTTTTTACATTCTTTGAAAAGAAAACTCCTTTGTTTAAAAAATATCAATTGAGCCTAAGAAACAAAACTCAAGTCTGCAGATTCTATTTCAACCACAAACGATGAACAAACCCTCTAATGAGCAATCAATATTACATCCTTTACTTTTTTTCTTTTATTTATTTATTTATTTTTTTGTTATTTTGATTCTCACATTCTTTTTTTATGTTTTCCTTTTTATGTTAATGGTTATGGCTAGAGCAACCTAAGCTATGGAGGAGATCACGTGATTGAACTAAACCAAACCCACGAAGGTCCATGGAATGCCATGGATTAAAGCCATGTTCTGACTTCACATATATTTTAGGTTTTTTATTATTTATTCTATGTGTTTCATTTATTTGTTTAATTTATTGGCATGTATAATTGATTTTTACGTAGAAATTATAATAGCCCCGATAGTGGGAATATAGTGGAACTATTTAATTTTCTACACTTAAAATTGTTTAGTAAATTGGGTTTGATTTGGTAAAACCCTAATAAAATCAATGGTGGCTTTAGATTAATTTTAGATTGCTTGTAATTAAAATTAGGGTTAAAAATCATAGTATATGTATATTTGATTTATTAATTGCTTTGTTTTGCTATTTGAGCTTTTATTTATTTTTCTATTCGTTTTGGACCCCAAGCCCACATTTAGGATTTAACTCACAATTTAGGTCCATTAAAATTAATATAGATTAAATTAACATTTAAAATCAATTTAGGTCCATTTAGGCTAATTTAGACATAGGCCAATTTTTAGCTTAAATTGATTAGTCTTAGCTCAGCCAATTCGAGCATTTTTTTTCTTTTAAAATAAATAGACTTATGATCATTTCATTTAAATTTAAAATTAATTAGAACTAGGCCCACTTAGATTATCCAATCCAATTCAATTGCCATAAAATTGGTAGATTTAGGTCAATTTCTTTAGAAAATTACAGATTTAAGCTCACTAATTTAATTAAAATATGGGCCCACCTTTAGTTTCATTACACTTTGTAAATAAAATATATAGATTTAGCTAACTTTAAATTAAAATCAATATAATTTAGAATTAACTAAGGATGCTCCGTCTTAAATGAATGCAATTCTTATGTGTTTTTTCATGGACTGGTTGTCTTAGGGTTAAATGGATGATTAATTAGGGTTTAATGAAATTGCATGTAATTAGGGAATAAGATAGTAGTTCATAAACTAATTCTAAATGAACACAAGACTAAAAGAAGTTGGTATCCCATTCCCAGAATTTCCTGGTTGTGGTGCTAACTTTTTTTTAGAGAATCGAGTTACCACCACCTTCGATTTGTCCCAATTATTACCCTGGGTGGCAATCCTCATCTCCATGCTATGTTTTTGTGATATAGTAGTGTGTTCCCTGGAGCCTTGAGCTCAAACTATGTCATAGTTGCAATATCCTTAGGTGCGTGCTAAACCCCACCGCCTACATCAGCTAAATAATAATTCAAGTAAAAAACCAACTTGTTTATATTATGGAGGTTATGGTCATGCTGTGGATAAGTGTTATAAGAAACATGGATATCCACCTGGGTATAGAAATGCATCAAGTTCAAGAAATTTTGGAGGGAATGTTGGTTCAGTCAATCAAGTTAAAGGAATTTTTGATGAAATGAACAGTTTGTGAAAAGAAGAAAGGGGGAAGAAAGTTTATTCAAAGGAATCTAATAAAAATCTTGAAATTTTTAATGGTTTTACTAAAGAATAGTACAAGAGGCTAGTTTCTCTTATACAGGCCAATACTTAGAATTCTTAAAATGTAGTTGGTTCTTCAAATAATATGTTTCTCTTGCTGTGAAATCTTATCCACGTACTGCTTATTATTCTAATTTTTGCTTTGCAACAGCAATTATATATGAATCCGCATGGATTATAGATACTGGACCAACGGATCATATAACCAATTCCTTCGATAAATTCCAATTTTATAAGCTTGTTTACAACATGCAAGTGAAATTACATAATTCTGTTAAGGTTTTTGTGGCTCATATTGGCAATATTAAACTAACAGATGAATTGACTTCGCATAATGTTATGCATGTACCTCATTTTACTTTTAAACTGATTTTTGCCAGCCAATTGATAAAAACATCCTCTTATTTTCTTATTGTTTTACCATCTTGTTGCTATATTCAGGATATTCAGCACTTGAGATGATTGGTATAGCTAAGGAAGAAGTTGGTTTATATCAGTATAAGAGTATAAAGAATTCAACATCAAATGGTTCTATTTCAAAACTTTGTTTTACTTCATACTTAAATAAAGATACAACTTTTTCATTATGGCATTGTAGACTTGGGCATCCGTCAAACCCAAAAATGAAAGTTTTGCATAAAATTGATAGTACCATTGATGTAAATGATACAATTTGTGAGAGACTTACTTTTCCTGTTAGCACTTCAATTTCTTAAAATTCTTTTGATTTGATTCATGTGGACATTTGGGGTCCTATTTTTACAGCCTCTGTGTATGGTCATCATTATTTTTGACCATTGTTGATGATAAAAGTAGATATACTTGGCTTTTCATCAAAAATAAATTTGAAACAAAACATTTGCTTTACAAGTTTTCAGCTTTTGTCGAAAATCAATTTAATAGAAAAATCAAGTGCATTAGATCAGACAATAGTAAAGAGTTTTTAATTCCTAAATTTTCAATGGAAAAGGCATCATTCATCAAGTCACTTTTGTGTATACTCCACAACAGAATAGAACTATGGAAAGAAAACATCAACATATTTTAAATGTGGCAAGGGCATTACATTTTCAAACACATCTTCCATTGAAGTTTTGGGCAAAGTGTGCCATTCATGTTGTTTATCTAATACACAGAATTCCTACAACCATTCTAAAAGAAAAAACACCATTTCATATTCTTTTTAATACTGCTCTTACTAATTACATGTTAGGTGTAGTAGTTTTTTAGGTTGGTTTGATGCATGTTTATCGATTTATGTTGTTTTTGTAGAAGTAGAGAGGGTGATGAAGATTTTGGAGAATTTATAAGGTGTTTATGGAGCGTTCACTATCATTATGGAAGCAGAGCTTCGACGACAGCCTTTGAAGCTTTAGTGTAGCAACATCCCCTGTCACTATTGAAGTAGAGCTTCGATCGCAACATACTACAAACTCGCAGAGATGATATTGTTATCACTATGGCATTGTTGTACACAAAACCCATAAGCTCACGGATCGTGAATTATAGTACAAAAGATATTGTACCCACAAGGATTGAATATTGAGCACTGATATTCTTACTTATGTTCTTAGTTAGCAAATCAAACAAAATAATTTAGCAAATAAAATATAAATCTAAATAAATTAAACTAAGAGAAAATCAAATAGTTAAAACACAGAGCTTAGGTTTAGTTTCACTATTTCAATCAAATCATGAACATATAATTATTAAATACCTTAATCACAGTTAAGGGTAATTATTCTAAAATACCTAAATACTCTCTCGAGTTCAATTAAGCATGTTAAGGTTAAAGTTTAACCTACTCTCGTGATTAAGAAGTTAATCAAAACTCAGTAAGTTCTTTAACAATTAATTTACCATCGTAGACCCCGCCTACTGTCATGGTTCCCTGTAGAGCTCGCTTACTCTCGTGATCGAGTGGTCTAAGTCCTATGAATCTTAAGCTGGTAAATTTTCCTAACTCTCGCTGGTTAATCTACCCATAAACATGCAAATAAGTCAGCCAAGAATGAAACCATACATTAAGTGCAACTCATAGAATTAACTGAAAATTAAATTAATAAAACTTTGTGTTCAATCACATCATAGAATAGTTACTCCTAATCTAAACCTTAAAAGGAGTTTAGCCAAACATAGTTTTAAAAAGAATTACAAACATAAAATATATAACAAGAGAATGAAGAAGAAGAAAAATAGATAAAACTTATTTAAGCGCTGCTTCAATCTTCAAACCCTTATTCGCCTTCTTAAGCTCTTATTTGTGGCTTCAAGGATTGCTCCCCTGAATCAATTGAATAGCACCTCTAAATTGCCTTTTATAGAAAAGATTGGTAGAAAACCTGATTGCCCTTGAATTCCTAAGTCCTTTTTCAAATAGGAAAACTTCTTTTTCTCTAACGTGACATCGAAACCATTGTGTCAAAGTGGTGTTGCGTATTGAGTCAAAATTCTAAACCCTCACATCGGTTGCACACCTCTAGTGTTAAAGTAGTGCTGCATTGAAGCTAGGATTCCAAAACATCACACCGGTTGCACACCTCTAGTGTTGAAGTGGCGTTTGTACAAATCCCCTACATTATCCATGTCATTGTCCTCAATGACAAAAACACATGTAAGAATCAAGAAAAAATAAGAAAAGAAATAAAAAAAATGAAAAGATAATTAGAAAATGAAAATAGAAATACTGCCCTAAATGCGATGCTTGGAGATTTAGAAGATGAACTGAGCACCATTATGCGTAAGGCGTGTGGAATCGGTGTGGTTGAGGACGTGTGAGGCTCCTTCTTAGGTGGAGGGGTGGATCTTTTGGCAGTTGATTTTTTATTCACTATGATTAGGTAGTGAGATCATGATAAAAATTGGATTTATAGGGTGGAAAGTGAAGAAAATTAGGGAAAAAATGAAAAGGAAGAAAAAATTTGATTTTAGGTGTGTAACACGAGGGTGTTCAAGCGGTGTTGAAATCGAGTTAAATTGGGGTTTTAGAAACAAAAGATGCTTAAGTGGTGCAAAAGTGGTGTTTGTTTCGGGTCAAAGTGGGGATGGGAAGAACATGGGTGTGCAAATATGGTGTCAAAACCACGCTGAAATGTGGAACTCATGACACCGCGATGTGGATGTGGTGTTGAAGGGATATTGAGGAGAGTGCTAATAAGACACTGGTGTGTCAATCCGGTGTGGAAACGATGTGACTTTCCGCCTAAAATAAACTTATTGTAGATTGAACGACACTGCGGTGTTGATATGGTATTGAAACGGTGTGGACAGAAGGTCTCGTGACATAGGGGTGTTGATGTGGTGCTAATAGGGTGTTACATTTGGGAGAAAATGAGTAGGTTTAACGATGAAGCACACTCCCAGTATTTTAATAGTGTTTAAATGGTGTCATATTGAGGCTCTCGTGACATATTGATGCTGATATGGTGTGGATGGGGTGTGACATTCAAGAGAAAATATGCAAGTTTGGCGATGAAGCACACCCTCGGTGTTAAAGTGGTGTGGATGGGGTGTGACATTCAGTTCAAAAATGAATTTGAGAAGCAGATGGTGCTAGAATGGTGTCAAAATGGTGTGGATGTGGTGTTTAAGCCATATTGATCCCCTATGTAGCCACCAAAACTCCATTCCTTAGCTTTTAATTCCCTTTCTCCATGCATGATTTTCCTAAGTAAAAAGTAACAAAAAATCATGAAAGTTAAGGTAAAATAAAACATAAAAATGAAAGAAAAATAAAAGAAAAGTAAGAAAAATATTAGGTTGCCTCCTAACTAGTGCTAATTTAAGGTCATTAGCTTGACCCCTTGAATATGTAGTATCACTGGTGCAACCAAACATGAGGAAGTGTTCTTGGAAGCATCTTCCTTTTCTTGCTTTTACTAGGCTCCCTAATGGCTATGTACTAAAGTATGAACTCCACATGTCAAATCTTTGGTTCTAAAATTACTTAAAGAATGTAAGGCTTCTCATATGGGTTCTCAGACAGTCCAACACTTTTCATTGACTCCTCCTATATGACTGTAATAGGTCGTGGAACATGTTATAGATGGCTCATCTTCATCCCATGTAGCTTCAAGGAATGTCATGATTTCCTCATCCAACTCATCTTGAAATTGAGTTGAATAACTTTGTACCTCATCATCCTTAATGTCTATATATTGATTCTTACGCTTAGAGACTTCGTCAATTTCCTTGATGATCATCTTTTCTTGCTCATCATGGCACAACTCAAAAGTGACTTCCTCATCTTGAATCAAAGTGTTCTCATCATCCTATACACTTTCTCCTTGTGATGGTTGCATTGCACAATTTATGGGTGCACACATTTGAAGTTTTTGGAAGCTTGCATTTTAAATTTCTATAATTTGATCTATTTGCAATTAGTTATTCCTTAGATCTTCTGTTAGTGCAAAAAAAGCTTTTGTTTATGCAACCATTTCAGACATGAATTACTTCATCTTGATCACCAATATTTGTTCTTGATCTCTCTTAGCCTCCTTTTATTAATAACTCCAAGTTTGATCCAAATAACTGCTCCAAGATGGGTTGTAGTGAGGTTGTGGAGGTGAATATGAATAATATGGGCAATACGTCCCATTGTGGTTCTGTCCACACCAATTGCAAACCTAAAAAGAAGATGGAAAATAATTAAATGGCATATGTTCTACATTATATACAAGATTATAAGCATTAGACCTCAAAAATTGATAAGAAAATCTACCATTATCCATGACAAATTACTTATCAATATTACAAAGAAAATAAAATAAAATAAAATGCTAGTCTAAGAGAAGTAAAAATTAAATTAATATCAATATTGGCAATCCCTAGCAATGGCGCCAAAAACTTGTTGTGTTCAAAACCCACAAGTGAACAAATCATGAATTGTAGAACAAAAGATATCATTCCCACGAGGATTGAATATTGAGCACTAATATTCTTACTTATGTTCTTAGCTAGCAAATCAAACAAAGTAATTTAGTAAATAAAATATAAAATCTAAATAAATTAAACTAAGAGGAAATCAAATAGTTAAAACACAAAGCTTAGGTTTAGTTTCACTATTCCAATCAAATCATGAACACATAATTATTAAACACATTGACCACAGTTAAGGGTAATTGTTCTAAAATACCTAAAGACTCTCTCGAGTTCAATTAAGCATGTTAAGATTAAAGATTAACCTACTCTCATGATTAAGAAACTAATCAAAACTCATTAAGTTCTTTAACAATTAATTTACCACCATAAACCCCGCCTACTGTCATGGTTCCCCATAGAGCTCGCCTACTCTCGTGGCCAAGTGGCCTAAGTCCTATGAGTCTTAAGCTGGTAAATTTTCCTAACTTTCATTGGTTAATCTAACCATAAACATGCAAACAAGATGGCCAATAATGAAAGCATACATTAAGTGTAACTCATAGAATTAACTGAAAATCAAATTAATAAAACTTTATGTTCAATCACATCATAGAATAGTTACTCCTAATCTAAACCCTAAAAGAAGTTTAGCGAAACATAGCTTTAAAAAGAATTACAAACATAAAATATATAACAAGAGAATGAAGAAGAAGAATAATAGATAAAACTTGTTTGAGCACCGCTTCAATCTTTAAACCTTTGTTCGCCTTCTTGAGCTCTTGTTTGTGGCTTTAAGGATTGCTCCCCTAAATCAAATGAATAGCTCCTCTAAATCCCCTGTTATAGAAAAGATTGGTAGAAAACTTCATTGCCCTTGAATTTCCAAGTCCTTTTTTAAATAGGAAAACTTCTTTTTCTTTGACGTGAGATCGACACCTCTATGTCGCAGTGGCGTCGCATATTGAGTCAAAATTCCAGACCCTCACATCGGTTGCACACCTTTGGTGTTGAATTAGTGTTGTATTAAAGCTAGGATTCCAGAACGTCACACCGATTGCACACCTCCAGTGTTGAAGTGGTGTTTGTATAAATCCTTGACTTTTTTGGAATTCCTTTTTAAGCTTTCCTACAAAAAGGGAAACACTAATAAGTACTTAAATATAAACTCCTAATTTGACTAAAATTAATCCAAAAATAATAAAATCCTAAATAAAACTCTAAACTAAAAAATTTCCTAATTAACCTAAAATCTACCCAATTAACATTATTTATTAATTCAAAAGTCATCAAAATTCAACTCAGAAAATATGTAAATATTACGCACATCAGGTAGCAAGGCTGCGACAGGAGCCTTTAGAAGAGAAAAGCAGCGAACTCCACTATAACTATCACAGGGGAGCTGCGACTATAGCTCATATTTGCATTTGGTTGGCTTTTCTTCACTCTTACGACCGAAGATGACCTTCAATGGCAACATGTTTGATCTTGAATGAATTTTTATAACTTGGCTGCATCTTATTTTTGGTTTTATTGAAACTGTAAGTGACTAAATTGGTGGGATTTATAGAGATACGTTAGTTGGGAAGGAGATACACTGAAGATACATAAAGGGGAACAAGGAGAATACACTTGGAACACAGAAAATAGAGAAGAAAAGTGAAGAAAGGAGAACACTAAGAATAGAGGAAGAAGAAGAAGAGATTCAACAAAGCTGGAATTAAAGGAGTTTTTCCTTACTTCTTTATTATTCTTGTATCTTTGATGTATTTCTCCTTTGACTTTGAGAACATGATGGATATTATATTTAGCTAACTTTATTAAAGTTAGGGATTATAGAACTCATTTGATTTTAGTTAATTCATTGATTGTCTTTCCATTTAATATTGCATAAAACATTCTTTGGGATTATTTATTTATGATTTGGCCAATCATAACTGACTTTCAATTGAGATTAATAGTTGAGAAACATTGATCTTAAAGATGTTTGAATGCTTGTTGATTGATTTAAGTCTAGAGATAGTTTAATTCATTTCAATTCCAATTGGATATGCTTATTAATTTATTTCTTGACATTGTTTAGACTTGAAATTAATGAGAATTATTTGATTTCCTTTTAATTAATGGAAATAAATTAGGTTATTTTTACTTGAGGAAGATTAATTGCCATAATTGAATTCCCTAGATTTGTAATAATAGGAAAGATCAATTTTATGTGAGTTGCTTAAAGAGAATAGGGTAATATATTCCCTAACATCTTGATTATCATTATTTGTTAAATTTAAAGTGATTGATTTTTATTCTTTAGTTTCAGTCTTGGTTATTAAATTTTAGTAATTATCATTCACTCATTATTTGATTCTTAAACAAGTTAAACACAGAATTAATAGTTGGATAGGCATTCAATCCTTATGGAATTGACTTTTACTTATTCTATATTACTTGACAAACTCGTATGCTTGTGAGAATGAATCACCTACATATGCCAATTTGAAGGTTTTTGGATGTTTATGTTTTGCATCTACAATTTCTCAAATTTAACAAAAATTTGATTAAAGAGCTGTAAAATGCATCTTTATTGGTTTTCCTTCATACACAAAAGGTTTTAGACTCTATAATCTTTCCACCAAACAAGTTTTTGTTTCATGAGATGTTCATTTTTATGAACATATTTTTCCTTTTAAAAACACTTAATCTCATTCTTCAAATTCTAATGTTTTTCATTCGAATGATGACATATTGAATGATGCTGATATTTAACACTTGGCCTCTGACACTGATATTAATTCTGATTCTTCTATATTAGCACCTTTCTCTTCAGATAATGAGGTCCAACCTATTATTGATTATTTTTCTTCTTCATAACCTACCCGTAAATCAACTAGGACCATTCAACCACCCTCTTACCTCAATGATTATTCTACCTCATCCACTACACCTCATCATATTTCCAATGTTCTTAGCTATAAACATATAACACCTGCATATAGTCATTTATTTAGTCAAGTATCGACAGTACCTAAGCCAAGGACTTGTCAAGGGGCAATTCAGTATGAGCATTGGAAGAATGCAATGCAGCAAGAAATTCAGGCTTTACAAAACAATCATACTTGGGAACTCGTCTCTCTTCCCTCTTCTATGCAACCAATAGGTTGCAAATGGGTGTTAAAAGTCAAGCATAATTCTAATGGTTCTTTAGGACAATATAATGCTCGTTTAGTTGCCAAAGGTTATATGCAACATTCTGAGATTGATTATCTTGATACGTTCTCACTTGTTGCAAAAATGAGTACTTTAAGAACATTATTAGCACTTACAGCCATTAAAGGGTGGCATTTGCACCATCTTAACATTAGCAATGCCTTCTTGCATGGGGACTTAAATGAAGAGGTTTACATGGAGCTTCCTCCCAGATTCAAATCAAACAAGCCCAATCAAGTATGCAGATTATTTAAAAGCTTATATGGTTTAAAACAAGCCAGTAGACAATGGAATGCAAAGCTAACTTCTGCTCTTCTTAATCAAGGTTTCATTCAATCATCATCAGATTCTTCTCTTTTCCTCCGCTTTACTTCAAAAAAGTTCATTGCTTTACTGATCTATATTGATGATGTCATCTTAGCTAATGATGATTTGGGTTTAATTATTGAGATCAAAGCTTCTCTTCATGATCAATTCAGCATAAAAGATCTTGGCATACTAAAATTTTTTCTGGGACTTAAAGTTGCTCGATCACATGCTGGTATAAATTTATGTCAGCGAAAATACACATTAGATTTACTTGTTGACACCAATTTTCTTAGCTCTAAACCTGCTATTACTCCAATGGCTACCACTACAAAGTTGTTTCGATCTGATAGCCCTCTATTGGAAGATGTCATAGGCTATAGGCGGTTAGTGGGCAAATTACTTTACCTCACTACTACTCATCCTGGCCTTTCATTTGTAATTCAACAATTGTCACAGTTATTGGATTGTCCAACTCAGCTTCATCTTAAAGTTGCACCTTGAGTTCTTCGGTTTTTAAAAGGCACTCCAAGACAAGGTCTTTTCTTCCCCGCTCAAAACTCTATCACCTTCAAGCTTTTTCCGATTCCGATTGTGCTGCCTGTCTTGATACCAGGCGTTCGATTACCGGATATTGTGTCTTCATTAGCTCGGCTTTAATCTCTTTGAAGTTCAAGAAACAACAAATGGTTTCTCGGTCCTCGGCCAAGGTTGAGTACAGAGCACTTGCCTCTATCACATGTGAGCTTCAATAGTTCCACTATCTTTTCCATGATCTTCATCTTATTCCTGGACTGTGAATCTTTATTATGATAGTCAATCTGCCATTAAAATCATTGAGAATCCCTTTTTCCATGAGAGAACTAAAATCATAGAGATAGATTACCATTTAGTATGTTAAAAGGTTTAACAAGGACTTATGCATTTGCTCCCTATCTCTACTCATCATCAGCTAGTAGATTGTTTTGTTAAACCTTTAATGCCACTAAAGTTTCATCAGTCTATTCTCAAGTTGTCTATACAAAATTTATATACTCTAACTTGAGGGGGCTAACAAAGAATGGTATTGGTATTGGTTGTTGAGTACAACTATGTCACTCATATTGCTTCATCAACAATTGTTGTTACTTTCATTTTGTATTACTTGCTATTACTTAATGCTATAGTTAGTTACAGTAGTTGTTACTCATAATGATAATTAATTTATTGACAATTGTACTACTCACATACATCACACATTGCTCATGCGTATAGCTCTGTATATATTTTGTATTCTTTATTCCTCAGTTTTCAGTTAATGAGAAAATCTTTCTTCCATTTCATATTCTATGTTAGGTATGAATTTATACCTCCTGCCTAGAGATGGCTTGGCAAGAAGTCAAACCCATCCAAGGGGAAGGAATGATAGGGGAGGGTTTCGAATCCCTCTCCCCCTCCTCAGGCGACCAAAAAAAAAATATTTATAAATTAATATTATATTGTACAATTTCTTTATCACAGATTAATAAAAGAGGGAGAAGTGAGAACTCAAGTTTGAGTCCATATCAAATGCCACAACAAGTTTACCCACTAGGTCAAATTCTCATTGGCATATTGTACAATTTTTTTTTAACACATTATTGATGTTAGAAATTTAAAATTTTCCTTGAAAATTTCTCTTAAATAAAATAAGAACTAAGAGGTGAAAAGTGAAGTCATCTCATTTTTTTACTCTGAGATTGATTTAGACATGTTCTAAATAGTGTTTAATTTTTTTAGGCACATCAATTAATTAACGAGGATAGCTACTAACTCCTACAATTCTTAACTACGATACAATTTTTCTACTGACAGCTATTGCTAAGGTTGAATCTAACCAATGTATAGATTAAAAAAAAAAGTCCACACCATAACTAAATGGCAATATTGAATGTGTCATCAATTATATTATTTAAAAGTTGATTTGACTTGATTTTAAAATAATCAAATTATTGAATATAGAGAATATCAAATGCAAATGATGATGATGATGATGATGATGATGATGATGATGATGATAATAATAATAAGAGAATCATTAAATGGTTACTCTTCTTTTAGGATATTTTTAAGTGTAGGTTTAATTTTTACCGTCATTAATTTAAAATGAGAGAATTGCCTCTATAAACACTACCTACTCACAACCAATCAGTGAATTTGGCTCACCTCTTGTTGAATGTGGAATTTTTAAAGTCCAATTGCTCATCTTGGATACATATAATTAATATAAACACAATCGTTTAATCAACACATCATTTATCCTTTCTCCTTATAATTAATTAGTTTTAAATGATGCATGTTTCATGATTCTTGATGATTATGAAGAAATACATCTGGCGAACCAAGCCGAGTAGCATTAACATAATCTTGAGGGCAATGTGCAGGCACACCCGGCATTATCAATCCAATTAATCTAAACATTCTCATGAACCAACCTTCTCTATAGTCAGGACCTTTGCTATGAAAAATAGTAAAGCTCCTTATTAGCTCCATAAATGCATTTATCATCATGGGAATTGCTCCAAGTGGCGAGAAATAGTTCTTGTTTGGTTCTTCTGGAACAACCTATATACATTCAATTCAAAAAGAAAGAGATTAATATATTAATCCACCTTAATCACCACAACTATAGTACAAGATAATCTAGTCCACATTGAAAATTGGAGTTTAATGCATCTCTTCTGGTTACATAAATTGAAGATATTATGGCAGCCTTTTTTTTTCCACTATTATAGAGGGAAATTCGATATTTCAAGCAAAAGTAAGTGTTTTGTGACATTTTGACCATTAGACCAACAAGGCGGGACATTATTACAGCCCATTTGTTGACATGAAAAATAAAAGTTATAATTTATGTGACATGAAACTAATAAGTGATGATTTAATTTTGAACATGTACAAATTTGAATTTAAATAAGCCAAATTTGTTAGATTTAAAATTATATTTTTACCTAAACCAATGAATGTCTAATAGTGAATACAGGCTACAAAGTCAAAGTCTGACTTCTAGTATAGCAGGTTAGGAGTTGATATTAACATGCATCAGCATGATAATTACTTTTTTTTTTAATAAAAAAAGGATATAGTTGAGTTTATATAATTGAGATTTAGTTTTTTTTTTTAATTATTTTCCAAATTTAAGTAGTGTATTTTTAGAAAGTAAACTAAAAAAAATTATTAAAATTTTTTTTATTTATTTACACTTGCAACGGCCAGATTTATAATATATAGCCAAATATCTGTCAAATGTAATACGCAAGAGTATTAAAGAAGAGAAGAGAAACACTACCTTGGCTTCATAGTGTCTATTATAGTAGATGCAAGTCCCAAAATGCTTGAACATGAGTGCAGAATCATCATAAGGTAACCTTGGAACCATATCATTACTATAAACAAATCTATAATAAAGCACACCATTCTCTTTTAATGTAGAATTCTCCATGAATTTCCCAAAATTTTCATCTCCAACCCTTGGCTGCCCGAATGTGTACACTGCTTCCAATCTTTTAAGCAACTTTTCTTCACCATGAAATGCCAAAATTGCTGGAAATAGAATTGCCAATGCCCCACCTAAACTGTGGCCTGTCAATATATACTTTGCTTTATCATTTTGTGACATTAATTCTCTCAACTTTTCTCTAATGTCATAGTAGGCCAATGGTGCCTTTCTACTATCATTTTCATTAACCTCTTCCTTAGGCCAACCGATGTTTTTTTGTAACCCTAAAGCTTTCATAAAACCCCCATGGATCCTTCCTATTCCTTCAAGTTCGTACCAGGAGATGTCGAAATCAGAACACCAAGCATCTGCATCGAATGGTTCAGTTCCTCTAAAGGCTACAACAATTGTTTCATGTCCATCATCTGCTTTTTCTCGGAATATGAATGCTTGAGTTGTGGCTTTATCTTGATAATCTGCCCAATATAGCATTCAATTCAATTAGTTAGTTTCGATCAATTTAATTTATGATGTATTTAATGCATTAGGCACGAATTAATCAATTTATACAATCTACACAAAATGGGTATGTAACACTAAAACAAAATATAAAATTAAATAGAATGTACTAGACTGATATGAAGAAATGCGGGTAATGATAGGTGTTGTGATTCGTGAACTTTTGATCCCGTGAGATAAGGGGTCCATGAATTAGGAGGACAGAAAAGTAAATTTGTAGCTTGCTATGGAACTATTCAAGCCATGGACTGCAGATATAAGAAACTATCCAATTAACATAAAATTTGATGATAAATTTTATATCGGCTCATGCACCCAATTATATTTTTTATTTTTTTTAAAAATAATTAAAAATAAATTAAATCAAGGTTGCTTCTTGCATACCATTCCAGTAGTCATAAAACTCCAGAAACTCCATCTGCATAAATAAGTTTTACGATGATAAAATTAATTAAGATTCGAACAAAAGATTAATGATACATTGATTTTGAGAGCTAAATTAAATATAATAAAATATTACCCTATGCTATCTAAAAATTAAATAAAGATGAGAATCGAAATTACTTATCTATATGTATAGTATAGCATGAGATTTATTTTGATTAAGTGCAGAATTAAGTAAATATTGTAAGTACCTTCCAGTGATCATTGACAACAGTTTGAAGATAGGCGCTGTTCTCATAGGATGCTTTAGATGCCATCATAGAAAGTGCAGCATGGTACCTTGCATCTTCTCGTTTAATGTTTGTGTCCAATTCAATTCTCTTGTCAAAATTTCCAATAAAAGAAACGAAATCCGCTGATGTTTTGTCAGGAATTACCACCTTTCCTAAACACCAATTAATTAGTGTAAATCAACAAAAAGTAAAAAAAAAAATTAATATTAATTAATTAGATAGATATTAATTGCTATAACCGTACATTGAAATTAGACCTTTATTTTAATCTTTTCAAGAGAGCTAAGCCAAAATGAGCATATTGATTTTCTTGGGGATTAATAATGCTTGTGGATAAAAAAAATATATATGAATTAATCAAGGTATTGAGATGTGTTGTTTAATTTTTAATTTGCAGGATAAGGAATTAAGTTTGGCGTTTGATGGGGGTTGGGGGGAGCAAGTTGGCCCCTGAAATAAAGTATGACATGTAGGTCCTAATCATGATTAATAGTTGTTTTTCACTTTCTTTAATTGAGAGTTAAAAGAATTCAACTATTTCAAAATCTTAATGAGGTAGATCTATAGGAGAATTAAAATTTTTTTATCACATATTTTTTATATATGTAAAATTCGAACTCACTTGAACTAATGAGTGCTCTTTGTCACTCTTTTATGCAGTAAGATGCTTCTTTTTTTTTCACTAATAAATAAGTAATGAATTTATATTTTTATAATTATTTAAGTTTATTATTTATTAAAATTTTTAATAATAAAATATTAAAAATATTTATCATTTATCTATTTTATTGAAAACAAAACTTCTAATTGACATGAGTTTCTTAATAGTCACTATGTTCATAAAATATATAGATCTTGATTAGAAAATATAGTTAGTCACACACAATAATACCTAAATTAAACAAATAGATGGTGCATAAAACCAAGAAATTTTTGCTCTAAATTTATTATTTTTTAAATAAAAAGAAGTGGTTGTAGTTCTTGGGTTCTTACTGTATGTCTAGTTGATAGCAAAAGGTATGTTGTGTTTCGTGTATATATATATATACGTTTAATTGCTTTATCATCTGCAGCTGCAGCATTTTTGTTGTTGTTCGATCCTTTTTTTTTTTTTTTGTGTCTTCATGCCTTTGTTTGTTTTGAGTTTTTCCAATAATGTTTTTTCTTTGCAAAATCTATGAATTTTATTAAAATTCTGCAATTTAGTTTCAATAAGGAAACCAAATAAAATATATGAATTTTCATAAAATTTTTTATTTATCAAAATTCAGAGATTCAGAAAATCCTATTAAGGTAAAATTTTATAAAATAGTTATTATTTTAATTTTTTTATATGTATTTTTAAATTACTCATAAATTTGATGCAGATATCAGGTAAAAAAATACCAATACATATATGCAATCAAACTTCTTGAAAGTGGAATGATAAACAAAAACTTCTTGAAAGTGTAATAATTTTTTATCAAAACTATTGATATTTAATAAATTTTTACTAATTTAATTTGATCCGATAGAACTAAGGGATTAGTTTGTAATAAAATGTATAAATTATAGATACTTTATTTCAAAAACTAAACCTTAATGTTTTAGTTCAGTTGTATGTGGGGTTTTATCAGCTAGAGGTGTTTCTTTTTGTACCTTTATGATTATTAATAATTTTCTTTTTTAAAAAAGTTTTTATTTATTATTTAAATTGAAGATTGAGTGGTTACGAAAATGAAGATTGATTGGTTGCTTGCCAGCTCTACCTGAATGGTTTTCTTTTTTCTTTTTTTTGAAACAAATAATGGAATTAATTACAAGTGTGAATAAGCCATCATCAAAACCATAAACAATGATCTAAATGTCAAAGATATTATTCCGAACCATATTATTAGGCAAAATTAATACATATTTTATTAAACTAAGCAGCTGGAAGCCTTTAACATTTATCAGCTAACACAGTAACAAATTAATGTATGATCGATCCCATAAATAATTCAAACAGTAAAAAATGTGATATTTTATTAAAAAGAGTAGGCTCGTATCCCTCACTTTTTCTGTGATGTTGGGATGTGACCTTGTCAAAAACAATTAATGTATGATCCAGAAAATGCGAATAAAAACATTATATTCCTATTGTACATCTTAGCTTAACTCATACACTCAAAAGCATCCATGTTAAGGAACTATTTTTCAGGACATATATACCAATTTCAATGAACATTTTAAGATCAGGGCAAGAATTAAATACTGTTAACAACTAGCTAAAGATAAAGCAGATTAAAATGAAAAGGGAGGACTGACCTCTGAAGACATTGAACAAGAGCTTGAAAAGGTTTCCATTGCTAGACAACAAGTTAAGCCACATCTCAGACAGTGAACCAACAAATGCCAATGGTTTTGAGAAGAACTGCAGCATCTTCTGAACCACAATAGAGATAAAGATGACCCATCTTCTCTCGAAACTCTCCTCTTTCGCCTTAGCACTGTCCACAAACTTTCTTTTCTCAAGATCAGCAGAGAATAAGATGTGAATGAGATCAAAGAATTTTACTTCTTCTGGCTTCAGGATCATATAACTGCTTGAAAACCCTTTGTCACAATCCATTTTTGCAGTGAAATGTTGTATAACAATGGCTGGTTAAGAGAGAAAAAGGAAAGCTCTTGTCTTTGTTGTTGGAATATTTTGCTTCAACTCAACACTTAGGTTTAAGAATGTTTAGTTATATACAGGAAGAATGAAAAAGATCGATACTGTAATTAATTAATCACCTACAGTAAACAAGACTTTTTTAAGGTCAATTATG
>CATIWM010042140.1:0-25609 GCA_949671775.1 Mallotus repandus | reverse complement strand
TCCATTATCTTTGTTGGCCATTTCTTTTGTAAGTGCATAGTCCACTTACTATTGGAGTTGGTAGAGCACTTTGCTTAATTTTATTGCACAAAAGAAACCATCTAGAGGATTTCTTTTATTTATTAGTAATGATTTTAACATATTGTTTGTAGAGTAAGAAGACTACATCTCTTGTTTTCTACTTCTGTCCATTTGCTTTGGATGTTTGGTCTAGTTGTGGGTTTTCTGCTGTGCCTATGGGTGATATGTCAGTGAAGGAATGGTTGCATTGCATGATCAATAATCTTGGTGATTTAGATGTGAACATCTTTGTGCGTATTTGTTGGTCTCTATTGCACAGTGGAAATAGTGTTCTCTAGAAAGGCTCTCGTCCTGATGTGGTTTCTACTTTAAATAATGTTGGCCATTTCTTTTATCAATGGTCTGCAATTCGGGGTCGATATGATTCTGTTCTTCCGAAGTTGGCTGATAATGTAGCTGGAGATGTTAATTGGACGAAGTCGGTATTGGGGTGGCTAAACTTAAAAAGGAAAATTCTTACCTACACCTAGAGCATAACTCTACTCATACACTAAATCAATAAATAAAAGATATTTAAGAAAATAAATCTTATTTTATTCCTCTAATATTGCCTTTAATGTTAATTATGCCTCTATTTTTTTTAATAATTACATTATTAAAAAATAAAATAAACAAAAAAATTTATTTACAAACTATATATATCATTGTATAACGGATTCACCCAGTGCATGTTAAATTTTAGATTTAAAAAAAAAAATCAAAGAAATTAAAATTTCAAAAAAATAAAATATTAATTACAACTATTGATTATTTTTGTATATTTATATTTATAATATGCGTCAATGGCTTTGATTAAATTAATATTAATCTGACGGTTATAATTTTATTTGTATAGATACATAGACTCGTGATTTTGCAAATTTACACTATATTAAACATTTTATGAGTACAATTAAGTCCTGTAAGATTTTTTTGAGTAAAATCAAGTTCTATAGATTAATAAAAAATTAATGTTAATGGTTAACTAACAGATAAAATTGAATTTTTTTTTCAATATAAATAACCAAATTATAAAGTTTTAAAAATTTTTAAACCTATAAAATATTTTTTAAAATTTTTTCTTGAATTGTAAATTTTTTACAAGTAAGTGATATGTATTTAAAAAAATATATGACCAATTTTATTCATTAATATAAATAGAAAATTGATAATTGACCAAAATTTTGATTTTAAGGGTTAAATAAAAAATTTCTATATTTCATTCATTAGTTTAAATTTTTAAACCTATACAATAATTGATGAATACAATTTTTTATTCAGATGTTAAACCTATACAATTTGCAATTTATATTAACAAATAAATTTGGTCCTTTTTTTTAGGATTTATATAATTCATTGTAAAAATTTTAAAATTTAAGAAAAATTTTTAAAATATTTTATAGGTTTAAAAACTTTTAAGACTTTATAATTAGGTTATGTATATATTTTAAAAAAAAATTAAATTAACCATTAAAATTAAATTTTTATTAATTTATAAGACTTAATTGTACTAAAAAAACTTACAGGACTTTATTGTACTTATAAAAGGTCCAGTATGGTCTAAATTTATAAAGTAGAAGTTCCAATTTGACTAAAAAAATGAAAGGGTCTATTGTAAAATTAGATAAAACGTGAGGTCCAATTTGCACCTTTAGCCTTCCATTTAATGAATGAAGTCTTTATTTTTAAAAACAAAAATTTTAAAAATTTAAAAATTTCATAAATATTTGAAAATAATTTCATCAATTTGTAATATTATGCAAGCTAATGTTTGTCAATTTTTTTTTTTTTAATTTTTAGAACTTAATTGCAATAATTTTTTAAAAAATGGTCCAATATAATTATATTTTTTTAAATTAAGGTCCACTTGGGACCAAAAAATATTGAGGTCAAATATGAACCTTAAGGTAAAGTTGAGGTTCTAATTTGTATTTTATCCCATTTTATTATAGACTCTTACTATGGTGCAAACGTTTATATCTATACAAATGAAATTATAGCCATTGGATTCATTTTTATTTGATTATAACCATTGATCATTTTTGTATACCAATACCTATAAAATATATCAATGGTTGTAATTAAATTATTAGTAATCTAATGGTTCTAATTGCATTTGTATAGATACAAATGTTTGTATTGTAGAATCATTTTTTATTATAATATAATATCTTCCAAGAAATGCATAGTTTCATCTCTGAACTTTACTCAATTAACCTCTAGTACTCCTCAATTTTTGTTATGTTCTATTCAACGTTTAAACTTTTATTTTGAATCTAACTCCTATAATACATAAAATGGAAGTATTTTATAAATTAATATTGATATGGACACAGAAGATTCTTATGTAAACTAAAATAATATTTAATGAAACAGATAATATAATTAAAAGTATTTTTTTATTTTTTTATATTAATTTTTAATTTTATTTATATTATTTTGAAACTAATTTTAATATTTGTGTCTAAAAATTATTTAAAATTAAATATTTATCTATTTTGATATTAAATGAGTTATAAAATAAAAATAAAAATTAAAAAATAAAAAATATTTAGAATAAAAGTTTAAAAGTTGAATAAAAAATAATAAAAATTGAGATGTTTGAAAAGTTAATCACATGAAATTTAAAGGTTAAATTAGGGGATGGTGTTACATAGAACTCCTGATGGGACGTATAAATGCCAAATGACACACCATGTGTTGGGCAAACAAACAAGAAAGAAAGGGCAATGAAAATGGCATTCAACTCGCACATTTCTTATTAACAAGGAAATAAGTCAAAGCTTTGCCCAAAACTGCTATTTACACCTGTTAAGTGTTAACAATGTGTATATGTTATTCGCCTTTGCTTAAACAACAATCACGGATCCGAGAAATTTGAAAATTTGCAATTATCGAAATTAGATTAAATTTTATGAATTTGAAAAATAAAATTTTTAATATCATACTAAATTAAAATTTTTTTACATCTATATTATTTTTTTAGAACGATTCGATACCGAAATTTAATGTTTGTAGAATGAACCAGTATAATACGGTTCAAAATAATAATTTAAAAATTTAAATAAATCCATCCAAAGTACAAACTAGGAAATAATAACATTATTTTTTTGTCAAAAAATCAAATTGAGAATCATTAAAATAAAAAACGAATGAAAAAAATAATTTAATAAATTATAAATTCAAAATCATACAATGTTAATTTTTTTATTATCATATTTTAAGTTTAAATTGAAATATAATGGATATTTCACAATTTTATTTAATAACAACAATAATAAAAATAGGGCCATGTAATGTTAAAATAATATAATGTGGACATCTGGTACGGTCAACCCACGATAGGGAACGAACTGTGGTTGTTCAGTTTGATTGGCTCGCAACGGAAGTCCGATGATGAAAGCTCGAAGTTTAAATGCAAGAGAAGTTTGAAAATCCTTCTTGAATATGCCTAAAATCTTTTTAGAATTCAGAACTAAGCCCAAACCCATAGCCTAACCCGAGGACCGAAGAGGCGTCGCCTCTTCAGCAGAAGGCAATCGCCTCCTAGACAGGAAGGTCAACAGGCGATCACCTCTTTGACTACCCACGTGTTGCTGCATTAAATGCAACATGGCAATTACAGTAAGAGGGTGGCCCCACCTGATCTAGCTCTGCAATAATTACATGGGAAAGGAGATTTTTGAGAAAAAAGAGAGAGGCTAGGGGAAAGGTGATGATGGGGAAAGAGAGTAGGGTGGTGGGTGGTGTCTTGGGAGCTTAAAAAGGAGGAGGAGGAAAGAAGAAGGGGGATTTAGCAATTTTCAAAAAAATGCTTAGCAAGGAAGAGAGCTGAAAATTCAGAGAAAAAAAGAAGAGGAGAAAGGTTCTTAAAGAAGGGAGGGGATCCTTCTTGGAGAAGGAGGTGCTTTGTGCTAGGAAAAGACTTGTTCTTGAAAGAGAAGTAGGAACTCTTGCATTTGAAGGAAGTTTCAATCCACAATCAGCTTCTGAAGGCCAAGTTAGGGATATCAAGCTTGATTAAATAAGTGAGAACTTCCACTTTTAGTCTTTAATTTCTTGATTTATATATAGTTGCTTTTCTCTTCATTTATTGCTCTCTAGGTTATTGATTATTTTGTATTTTGCATTATCTTGATAGCATGATGATATGAGAATACTTAGCATTTATGTAGGATCTTAGCTACTTGTTTGTGATTGTCTTTCTTTACATAGAAGTTCAGCAAATGTGATAGTGCAGTAGAATATGGCTGAGAGGCGATCACCTCTCAAGAGGTGATCGCCCCTTTTCAAGTGGTGATTGCCACTTTAACAGGGCGATGCAGCCCTGCCTTAGGTGTTCTTTTGTGATTTTTGCCTGATTTCTCTAAATATCCATGTTCTCTATACTTCCAATACACTATGCATGATTATATTCTCCTTTTGTTAGTTTAATGTTGAGACATTTGTCTATTTCCATTCTCATCTAACTTGATCTATGAACTAACTTTATGATTTATTTTGTAAAATCTTTTTTTTTTGTATTTTGGGAGATTGATTTTGTTTATTACAGGAATCTGGACTGATTCTCCATTTATAGGAGATCAATCCCCTTAATTAGTTCTTGAGAGGTTTTGTGACAGTTATTTTCAGTATATTTCTGGTTTATTTTTCGCATATTATCTGTATATGAGGGTTTATTTTTGGTATATTTTCTGCTTATTTCTCTCCTATTTAAAGTAAATTATTGTAATCCTTAATCCTTTCCCCATTTATTTAGAATGAATGGTTGTAAATTATTATTTTCAATGATTGTTGGGACTTAAATGCATAAAATGAGATTAATGTGCAAACTTAGACATTAATGTAAAATTTGGCAATTGATTGAAAGCAATTACAATTTGCATGTTAATAAAGAAACAATTGAATAATTAAAGGTAATAAAACACGAAACACAAACGGAGGCTGACTGCAAGGTCGGGTGGGCATTCAAACGTCCATACCCAGTTTTCGAACCCGTTCTTTGATGACACCTTCTGGGAACCTCCATGGAATTCAATTGCCGTATAAGTGTGTCTGGATTTTTATCCGGGTGGCGACTCCATCTCCGTTTAGGCTTGAGACCTATTTCGTATTTGCTAGTGGACCCTGAGCCCACACAGTGTTGTGGTCGCCAACACTTGCGTGCTCGCTAAACCCCGCCGCCTATAGTGGCGACTCCATTAGGGATAGAGAAACTCATTCCAAGTGTTTTGGGATTTATCATCTTTAATTATTCCTTTATTTCTTTTACATCCTGTTGCATTCACTACACTCTTTCCACACAATGAGCACTTCAGTCCCTATTAGCCCGATAATAATCATTATTCTGCCGCCTACATTTCACTCAAACCTGGTGGTGGAATATGTGGTTATTATCACTCATGACATGTACTATCTTCGTTGCTTGAACCCTTGAGTGGGGAGACATGTATGGATGTATATCATTGTGGGAGCCAAAGCCTACTACTCGAGACTCAAGCTCATGTAGTGACTTAGCAACTTTCTTTAGGAATTCTCCCAAATGCATGTGTTTTATGCCCTTTGATGGACCTTAACATAAAACTCAAACCCGTTTCAAACAAACCTTGTCAAGATGGGCCTCTCATGCCCACTTTTAACCTATTTTAAGTGGATATTACCAAAAAAAGGGCCTCTCCTACCCACGTTTTGGCCCATTTTGAATGGATCTTAACAAGGTAGGCCTTGATGTCACTTTTGGCACGTTAAAAATGGAATTTGGATTTATTTAGAGGATTCATTACTTGCTTAAATCATTTTAAGAGTTTCTTGCATACGTTGGTTTCGTTATCCGCCGTTGATAATTAAAACCTAGGCCAACAATCCTAGGACAAAAAACTCACCATTGAATGCGTGTGTGGGAGGAATAAGGGTGGAGGTTTTCATTCTCATGCATTCCTATTTTGTTCTCTGTTATGTGTAAATTACATGTGCTTAGTTTCTTTTTACTTTAGATAATTAAACAGACCTGTATCTCATGCATACACGTCATGCATAGTTCTAACCCATGATTTTGCAGTTATATATCCCTCAAGTTCATCTGTGGGGACTTACTTTAGTTCTGGTCACTTAGTCAGAAATTTAGAAATAGAAATGGCAGGCAGTTTTGACCTTGAGGCTTTTAAGTCATAATTGAAAGATGAAGTGATTGTTGAAACCCAATCCATGATGAGAGAGATGATGGGGGAAAACTAAGTTAATCACAGAAAGATAGTCGGTGCAACCGACCATCTCGATTGATCTAGATGCAGAAATTTTGGTGAGAGCAAAGGAAGAGGATGACATGACTGTGCTAGCTGATTCGGTAGAGGTCGAAAGAATTTAGGCTAGACAGAGAGTGTGGAACAGTCTGACTAGGCCAAGAATATAACTAAGGCCATGGCCCAGATGTAATTAATAATGATGGAAAAGGGCATGGATGCCCCGATGGACTACACTGATCTGAACCTGGATAAAGAGGATGACCCCTTGCCTCGAAAGTTTAAATTTCCCAGCATGAAAAAGTACTCTAAAACCGAGGACCCATATTTGTACCTAAAGCAATATGTGACATACATGAAGGCTACAGAATTGACTAAAGCTCAGATAGTCAAACAATTCCCCATGTCACTAGAAGGCGCACCGATCTGTTGGTACTATGCTTTGGAACCACATGTCCAGTATAACTGGAAAGAGTTATGTGCTATGTTCGTGAAGCAGTGTGGCCTCAACGTCCAATTAGAAGTATCATTGAGAGATCTGCATAACACCAAATAGAGATTCAATGAGTCCTTTATTGACTACCTGACTCATTGGAGGGGGGAGTTGGCTCAAATGAGGCATAGACGTGTTGAGTCAGATAAGTTGATGTTAGCAATGGAAGGCCGTGTGCCAACACTATCTAGAAAGCTGAAAGATCTAGGGATCCAAAAATTTAAAGAACTATATAGGTTTGGGGTTCAGAAAGAGTCAAACTTAGCTCAAGAAAAGAGATTTTTTAGGGGAAGATCTTGGGGCAAGGATGGAGCTGGTTCAAGCAGTAATGTCTAGATTAATACTATCAGACAGTCGGGCCCAAGTGTGTAAAGTAACACTGTCAGGCAGCCTTGAAGGTTTTCAAATCTAGGGCAGCCCCTCTCTAAAGTTCTTTAGAAACTAGTTGAGAAGAACCTGCTACAACCCTTACCTTCACAATAACCCATGCCAAATGTCAGCCCAAAAATTTTCTACAATTTCCACCAAACCATCAGACATGATACCGATAATTGTGTCTAGTTAAAGCACGAGATTGAAGACCTGATTAATGTAGGAAAGATCACAGATCCCGAGACCCAAAGGCCAAACACATAAAATAATCCCTTACTAAACTACCAAACTGCCCCACCTCCAAATGCACTCATCCTTATGATCGGTACTGGCTTGATAGAGGAACAGGTTTTTAATTCCTTTGTTAACGCCACTCCTGAGTCACCAAAACTCGAGCCAAACAACCTAGACTAAAATGAATAACCTTTAGAGCTTGCCATACGTGTGTTAGATATCTTGAGCTCAGATGATGAAGCCAAGGGACATATTGATTTATGGGAGAATAATGAAGGAAGAAAGAGTCATCCGGTTGGAAAGGTTGAAGGGAAAGGGAAAGATATTGCACCCATTGAACTTGAACCAGAAAAGGTGAAAAGTTCAAAAGAAGAGGCAAAGAAAGAAGAAGTTATTGACAATGTGCGGGAGCTACTCATGTATTCTAGAGATAATAGGGAAGCACTGGTTTTGGCTTTAGATCAGAGGAAGATCTCAATAAGCTGCACACCTGAGCAAATGGTTGGCTTGTTAATGGAAACTCCTCAAGGAGCCATTATATTTTTAGATGATGACCTACCTTTAGAAGGAAGAGGCCGCCATAAGGCTTGTTCATTAAAGCTGAGGTGAAGGGAAAAATGACTTGTTGTGTAATGGTGGATAACGGCTCCGCCATTAATGTATGCCCACTGAAAATCCTACCAAAGTTAGGACTGACTGTAGTAGACCTGAAGCCTTTTGAGGTGGTTATCAAGGCTTATGTCGATACAAGGAGGCCTACTGAGGGGACATTCAGAGCATTGTTCAAAATGGGACCTATTGAGGCTTGAGTTGATTTACATGTGATTAACATTCTCATGACTTTTGCTATCCTGTTGGGAAAGTCGTGGTTTCATCCTTTGGGTGGTGTACCATCCACTATTCACCAAAAGATAAAATTCCCACACGAGAACAAGGTTGTCACTATCTCAGCAGAAACTGAGGTTGTTGTAGCTGTTCTGAAACTAGCTCCTAAGGAGGTTCCTATAAGCCCTAGCTTTGAGGTATGTATGATTTATGAGGCTAAAATAAGTAAGAAGGTCTTGAATATAATGCGCACCATGGATTTCCTTCCTGGCATGGGACTAAGGAAGAACCAACAAGGCATGCCAAGACATGTGGAACATGAAACGTTAATTTTGAAGCATGGGCTGGGATATGATGAGGATGGTGATTCCAAGGAAGGATTTGAGACTTGGGATCAACTGGAAAAAGAAGAGGAGAAGGCTGAGGCTAAGAAGAAGAAGGCTCTGTGGGAGACTTTTGTGAGGCAAGACACCAATTACCTCTACAATGGAGCTCCTAAACCTCTTCTGATGGAAGGAGAGGTAATTCTAAGATTTGAGATCTTTACCGAGTATGTGAATGGGGTAAAGACTGATCTTGTAAAGGTTCATATGGAAGAGTTGATAGTGGTCGAATGAGAGCCTGAGGAGGATGTTGCTGCTCTAGAGTTGAAAGACACCAACGGGTCAGGACGAGGAGCTGGATCTCGAAACCTATGTCCTGAATTCCATCATCAATCTTTACTATGATGACTTTGATGTTTCAGTTGCTACTTTATTTGAAACGGGTGACTTATTCTTTTCCAAAATGAATGCAATGAAGTTTGACTTTGCTTATTTGTGTGATGTGTTTCCTAATGGTTTTTTTGTTTGTGATGGTCATTTCATGCATATGTTTGACATTAATTCCACCAAACTGAATCATTTAATCTAAGTACAAATGACAACCCTAAAAATATATTGCTTGCTTTTGATTTGACTCATGATGAGAGAAAAAAATGAAAGAAATGTTAAAAAGAAGACAGAAAGTATTTGTGTGGGGTTACGAAGATATGCCAGGTATTGATAGGGAAATAACAGAACACAAGATCCCTATGCATCCTCACATACTTCCAATAAAGCATAAGAAGAGAAGGATGAGACCAGAATGCGCTCTTTTGGTCAAAGAAGAAGTGGAAAAGTAGTTAAAGGGTGAAGATAATCAATGGCTGGCAAACATAGTGCCTGTCCCTAAGAAAGATAGCAAGGTCAGGATGTGTGTTGATTATAGAGATTTGAACAAGGCTTGCCCAAACTTTCCACTACCACATATTAACAAACTTGTCGATAATGCGGCCTCAACTGCGATGTACTCCTTCATGGGTGGTTTTTTAAGATACAACTAGATCATGATGGCAGTGATTGATAAGCTAAAAATATCCTTCATAACTGAGTGGGGCATCTACTATTACACGGTCATGCCATTTGGTTTGAAGAATGTGGGAGCCACTTATCAAAGGATGGCCACTGCTTTGTTGCATGATATGATCTACAAAGAGATAGAAGTGTACGTGGATGATATGATGGTGAAGTATGCAACTAAAGAAAGGCATTTTGAAGCTTTAGATAAGTTTTTAGCGAGGGCAGAGAAGTACAATCTCAAATTAAACCCAAAGAAGTGCGTCTTCAGGGTAACATCCGGGAAACTGCTAGGACACATCATCAGCCATAAGGGGATAGACATGGATCCAGATAAAGTCAAACCAATTAGGAAAATGTCTACACCAAGAACTGAAAAAGAAGTTAGAAGGTTTATTGGGCGGTTACAATACATTAGTAGGTTCATAGCCAAGTTGACTACTGTTTGCGAGCCAATTTTTAAGCTGTTAAGGAAAAATCAACCAGTGATCTGCGATGACAAGTGTCAATAAGCTTTTAAAGCTATTAAAGATTATTTAATGAATCCTCCAGTCTTGCAACCGCCGAAGCCGGGTAAAACCTTAATCTTATACTTAGCAATCAAGAAGGATTTTATTCGCGCAATGTTAGCTCAGGAGGGAGAAAGGAAGGTTGAATATACAGTGTACTACTTAAGTAAGAAGCTGTTGTAGTATGGAGCTAACTACAGTATGGTGGAGAAGACATGCTTAGCTGTGATATGGGTAACAAAAAAGCTCCACCACTACTTTTGGTCTTACAGAGTGCAGGCAATTTCCAAACATGATCCTCTCAGGTACCTCCAGCAAACACCATCACTTATGAGAAAGTTGGCCAGATGACTAGTTCTACTCACGAAATTTGATATAGACTATGTAGCGAAGAAGGTAGGGAAAGGAAGAGCAGTAGCAGACTTTTTGGCTCAAAACCCTATAGCCTACAAACAAGATTGGGAACTAGATTTGCCCAATAAGCATCTGGGGATAATAGAAGTTCAAGGATGGAAAATGTACTTTGATGGGGCAGTTAATAATCGAGGAGCAGGCATCGGTGTAATTTTGATCACGCTAGAAGAAGAAATTATCCCAATGGCGAAAAGGCTTGAGTTCAAAGTAACAAATAACTAAGTTGAGTATGAGGCTTGTATCTTCAATTTGGAAGCGTTGTGTAGCATGGGGGTAGAAGATGCCATTGTATATGGGAACTCCATGTTGGTTGTGAAACAAGCTTCTAAAGAGTGGGAGGTAAAGGAAGATAGGTTGCATCTGTATTGGGATTATTTGGCTACTATCTCAGTATCTTTCACTCAATGCAGATTTGTTCATCTACCCAGAGAAGAGAATAAGATAACAGATGCCTTTGCTAAACTGGCTTATATGTGGGAAAATGGAAAATAGACAGAGGTTAAGCCTCTAATTCTAGTAAAATTTTGAAACCCTTACTATGAAGAAATAAGAGTCATGCCGATTGATGTTGCTAAAAAGCCCTCGTTTTATGACTTACAACAGTATTTAGAGACCGAGCAATTCCTTGAGGATGCTGAAAAGAAAGAAAGGATGTCTTTGAGGATGTTATCATGGCAGTTCATCAGCTATAATAGGATACTGTATAAGAGAATGCCAACTGGGGTCCATTTGAGATGTGTTGGTAAAGATGAAGCTTAGAAACTCATGGAGGCAGTGCACGAAGAAGCATGTGGACCGCATATAAAAAGAATGGTCTTGGCAAAGAAAATAGCTCGTCAAGGTTACTTCTAGCTAACCATGGAATCAGATTGTGTCGAGTTTGTAAAAAAATGCCATAACTGTCAAGCTTATGGTGATGTCAGCCATTTGCAGTCTATGGAACTCTAGGGAATGACTTCTCCTTGGCCGTTGTTTGGGGAATTGATAAGGCCGAAGGCATCGAATGGTCATCGATACATTATGGTGGCGATTGACTATTTCTCCAAATGGGTTAAAGCCGAGTCCTACGCTACTGTCGGCTCAAAACAGATGGCAAGATTCATCAAGAAAAACATAATCTGTAGGTATGGATTACCTCATCACATCGTCACTGACAATGGCATTCAAATTAGAGTGAAAATAGCTGCACTGCTGAAGGAATACAAGATTGAGCATCATAGATCATCTTCGTACAAACCATAGGTGAATGGTGCAATAGAAGTTGCGAACAAGAATGTGAAGAAGATCTTGTCCAAAACGCTTGAGAATTACAAGGATTGGGTTGACTATCTACAATTTGCATTGTGGGGATACAAAACCACTGCTAGAATGTCAACTAGAGTCACTCCATACTTTTTAGTGTATGGGTGTGAAGCTGTATTGCTAGTAGAGGTTGAGATTCAATCGTTGAGGGTCCTTTTGGAATCTAAAATACCTGAATATCAGTAGGTGGAGAGCCTTTTAGCGCAACTCACATTATTGGATGAAAAGAGGATAAAGGCCATGTATCATTCACAGCTGTATCAGAAAAGGATAGCTCAAGCGTACAATAAGAAATTCAAGCCCGAGAAGATTAGAGAGGGTGATGTGGTTTTGAAGCTGATTAGGCTAATAATGATTGATCCTCGAGGGAAGTTTATGCTAAATTGGGAAGGCCCTTATATGGTAAAGAAGTTATTCTCCAAAGGTGCTGCTACTTTATTTGACTTGGAAGGGAATGAATTCAGAGAGCCTATCAATCTAGATAAGCTTAAGAAGTACTTTCTATAAAAGTCTCGCTAGAGAGAAAACCTCGAAAAGAGGTTGTCTAGGCAAAAGTTAGAGATAGAAAAAGGAAGAGAATAAAAAAAAGTCCTGCTGGATTAAAAATCTTAGAAAGGGAGTCCAAGCAAAAGTTAAGGACATGCAAAAGGAGAGAGAGAGGAAAAATGGTTAGTTGAAAAACTTGCAAGGGCAAGCTAACTAACGACATGAGATATGTCAAAAGAAAAATGTATATGCATATTGTGCTTAAGTTAAATGAAGCATATTGTTTTAATTACTGTTAAACATTGCATTAAGTGTCTATTACAAACTATTTAACTACGAAAGGAAATTATATCTAACAAAAAGGAAAATAATGACTTAGTTCGTAACCTAATTTTGTTTCCTTTTCTTTAGATGAACATTCTAAGCACTCAATGCCTGCAACTCTCTTGCCCTTTTATTTCTAATAAACTCATTTTTTTTCTGTTTGTTGCAATTGAGTCCATGCCTTGTACTGTCCGTTATAGTCTTTGTTTCTCTGGATGGCTCTTCAAGGCCAACTAGTTACCAAGTTATTCATAAAGTTCTGAGTAAGAGGCCTTGGCTCAAATTCATGCACAACCTCCAAAATTAGTTGCTTCTGTCCATACTTGCGGCCGAAACGGGTAGGATTATAGAGCGTGGGAAAATATAGGCAAACTACAAGAACACAATAAGTGTAAGAATGAAGGGTTACATATTGCAATCTCCACCATGGACACACCCATCGGATCAGAGTATCAAGGAATGTTGACAGCCAGCCTTAGACATCTTCTGGTATGGGATGCAGCCTTCTGGTTTTGCAATGCTTGGCTCTATAGCGTGTAATGTTTTGCAGAGGTTCTAATACTCTTAGTTTTTTGTGAAGCCACATCTGCAAGAACAGTGAATATAACACATGAAAATGACAGAATGGTAGAATATAGAGGTAGGAGAAGAAGACTAACCTCTAATAACAATGGACTTCTAGAGAATCACCCAGTTAATGTGAAGTTGTCCAGCCCAATGATAGTTTCTGCCAAGATGAGAGGGAAAGGGTTGAGTCCTACTTTTGCTTGAGCCAGAACATGGAGGATTTTCAAATCATAATTTCTAGAGAAGGAAATGTTGTGGTGAATCAAAAAACATGTTTCTGACGATCCCAGAATTAAGTTATAGTATGGAGAAAGGGAAAATTGATTCTCCTGGCATGTAGTGATTTAAAGCTTGACAAATGAAATGGTTTAAGTTTGGCCCATGATTCATCGTCTAAGCCTTTTAGGATTGATTTTAGTAGTTTATGGCTTCTTTCAGTCATAACTTAAGCTTTTGCTAAGGTTTAGAGAGAGAAAATGGAGGTTGGGGACAAAGGTGAATATGAGCTACAGAAATAAAGGACTTAGATTTTTAAAGGGGACTGCAGATTGGTGAGGAGGCGACACCTCATCACCAAGGGGCGATCGCCCCTCCACTAGAAAGCTAAGAGGCGATCGCCTCTCTACTAAAAGGCAGGGGCAAGAGCTATAGAAAATCACATGGTTTCAACTGTAGGTGTAGCATTCAGTTGTCTAGAAAAGAGAGAAAGATTTGCATATGTAGGGAAATTCAATTGCTTTTGAATTTATAAAAGTGAAGTTGATAACTGTGTAAATATCCAGTTGAAGCAAAGGAAAAAAATAAAATAAAAATACTGAAAGTTAAAAAAATATCCCTACGATCAAAATGACAGTATCTAAGACCTATAGAGCAAGACTTAGTCTATCAAGCATGTGACTCCATGCCTTCAGGATAATCTTCACCTTTGGCACCATCCCCACTCCTATCCTCAACGTCGCCATCCTCATTGAGTTGGAGCACCTCTATCTGACGCTCAAGGGTTGCGATCCTCTTACGATGCATCTCTTCGCGATCCTGTATGAGCAGGTTAAAGGTCAGTAAATCATACGAGCATGCATACATATAGATGTAGGGGGATTCTTTACCTTCCATTATTGGGTGATGTCTAGCAGGTAGTCCCTTTGAGCCTCAATTAGACAATACATGTACTGACCTTGCGCCAAAGGAATCTGCATTTTCAACAAGGTGTCAATGCTAAAAAATGTGTTAAGGATGATACAGAGCACAAAATTGGACAAAATTTACGTAGGTGGCATCCTTGAGAGTACAAGCAGGCTCCAAGCTCTCGTCTAGGGTTAAGAACTGCCAAGATAGCTCTCCCAGAGGAACCCAACAGCAAACTAGAGGCTTAGGAGTATAGACCAAGCTACTAGCAACCAGTGGTAAGCCGAGAGTGTCAGAGGGTCTCGTCTGCTAAGTTGTAGCCGGGAGTGTTAGAGGGTCTTGTCTGCTCAGTCGTAGCCGGGAGTGTCAGAGGGTCTCGTCTACTCAGTCATAGCTGGGAGTGTCAGAGGGTCTCATCTGCTCAGTCAGAGGGTCTCGCCTTGCTCCTAGTGCCCCCTGCACTAGGAGCAAGGCGAGATCTCTAAGACTTCCTCTCTCGTGCCTATGACTTAGCTCAGGGTATAGGTCGGGCATTTCTAGCCTGGAAGAGAGAAATCATGTCAGAAAGTGAAAGATCCAAATGCAAAGTAGGAGATCAGATATTTACCTAAGATGTAGAGGTATTAGATAAAGGGACAGTCAATAGGAGGTGGGTCTGGACAAACTCCCTGTACTGGCTCTTATTCAGTATAGTATGGTCTATAGACAGCATCCTAGCAATGGCCTGATCGAGCTCCTCACCCTCTAGCTCATGTGTCCAGAACATGCTCTTAGGAGGAGACTTAGGGAAACACCTCGCCCTAATGCCTCGAGGTGGCCAGTTAAAGACCCGCTCGCTAAGATACTAGACTCGATAGCCTGGCCCATGAAGAAGAACTCTCCTCTGACCTAAGGGTATGTACCGTGTCATCTCTATAGTCTACCTGTCTATGAGCCCCCATAATTCATTTCGAATTTGTAAAAGAGGAATCAACAGGTAAGTAAATTGAAGTCATAAGATTACTAATATAGTTACCCCTATTGTAAGTATTACATCTTGTGTCAAAGCATTCAGATGTTACCGGTGAATGTGCACTAGAGTCAGATGCTTCTTCAGGACACGGCTGGCACCCCATCTACTTAAGACCAAAAAATCATTCCCCAAATGCATCACTTCGACCACCAGCTCCAATTCCAAGGCCCAGACATGTCAAAGAAATATTGTTAGTTAATGTCAGAAAATAATTATCTGAAAGAACTAGGAGGAAAGGATAAGATATAGCTTACCAGAATGGCATACTAAAAGCCATAGAACCTCTTAGCTCCACGTACGAGCTCGTCCATGCTCTTGTATAGGTTGGCCAGAGCACAGCCACCCCAGTCGTATGAAGACACCCGATCCAAGTCCCTCACGGACATCAGGAACATTAGATCCAGTGAGCTAGCAATGTCAACAAAGAGAGTGGTGCTAAAGAGATAGAGCAGGAACGCTCACACCACCTGGTCGATCTCGCGAGGGGAGATCATCGCTGTAACCCTCTCCCGGGTATAGAAGGTCTAGATCGAATCATGCTTGAAGGTATATGTCCCATTCATGTCCGATACCATAGTAAGAAGGCGCTCGATATAGGTAAGCTTGTCAAGAGACATGTGATGAAAGCTCACATCGAAAGGGATGGGATCTCTAGCATAAATGATCCCTATAACAACAGCGAATAAGACAGAATCCAGGGTGAGCTCCCTGAAGGGGAGGTGAAAGGTGTGGGTGGTATTAAACCACCTTTCCATCAAAGCATGAAGGGGCTGGTAGTCCGTCTTCCCCTACTCCTCTGGAAGGGAAAGGATGAAATCCTTGAAGCCGGTGTCCTGAATTTAGTCCCTCTGGTCGTCAGTGAGCTCATCGTAGAAGGCTCGAGCTGCGTGAAAGGTCCCGACACCCTTGAACATCTGTATATCACATTGCAAAAGCAATCAGGGAAGTTAAATCAGTATAATATAATTTTGGTGAGAAGATTAGAATACCAACCTCTCTAGACACTGAGGAGCAAATGTGAGTCCTCAAATCTGCCAAAAGAGGAATCATATCACCTCTCGTGAACTCGAGGCTACGTGGAGCATGAATCAAAGGAGGGATGAGGTCCTACGCAGGAAGAGGTAGCGACATCTCACCACCCATGTTTGAAAAGTGTGGGTGTGGGAAAGAGAAAAGAAAAGAAAGAAAAGAAAAAGAGGAAGAGAAAATGAATATGTTTTTTTTCCTTTTATAGTAAAAAAAAGGAGACAAAAAAATGTGTGTTCTTTTCAGGAAATGAGAGTCAATCGAGTGAGAGAAAAAAAGAAGTGATGTAAAATTATGAAAATAAAAAAAATCAAGATGTCAATGAATGAGAAATAAATATTTCTTCAGGTGAGTCCTAAAAATTCAAGTTGAAGTCAAAATTGTTAAATTGGTGACTAGTTGGGCGAAGTTCCCAAGATGATGTAGCGTATTGGAACTTTGAAGAATTCATTTTCCAGTTTGGTCAGCCTGTAACCAGGGACAAGTTGTGGAATTTCTCTCATCAAAATATCAGAATTAAGGAACTACCTCTCAGGCTAGGAAAACCCGAGGATGATGGCGTGAGTTTCCCATTTAAGAGGGACTGCCTCTCAGGCCAAAAAAACTCGAGGATGACGGTGTGAGTTTCCCATTTAAGAGGGACTACCTTTCGGGCTAGGAAAACTCGAGGATGATGACATAAGTTTCCTATTTCAGAGGGACTACCTCTCGGGCTAGGAAAACCCGAGGATGATAGCATGAGTTTTCCATTTCGGAAGGACTGCCTCTCGGGCCAGGAAAACCCAAGGATGGCAGTGTGAGTTCCTTGTAAGTGACGAGTCGGGCTTGATAGAGTTCCCAAAGATCATAATTGCAAAAACGACTGTTCGGGTTTGAATGCCAGAAGTCTATGGTTGGTGAACAGTGCATCGGGCCAGGAAAACCCAAGGACCACAAACATATTTCAAAGTTGAAGAATTTTCCTTTAGAGTGAAACTCGGGAATCAGGTATGTTGTTTGTTGTTTATTTTATTTGTGTCATGCATGTTGTTTTTTTGAAAAAACTTGAATGCATGAATGTTGTTTTTTTTAAAAAATCAAGGGGGTAAATTGTGAACACCCGGTTCGGTCGGCCCGTGATAAGGGACTAACTGTGGTTATTCAGTTTGATTAGCCTGTAATGGAAGCCCAATGATGAAAGCTCAAAGTTTAAATGCAAGAGAAGTTTGAAAATCCTTCTTGAATTGGCCTAAAACCTTTTTAGAACCATAACTAAGCCTAAGCCCACAGCCCAACATCCAAGCCTAGCTCGAGGACTGAAGAGGTGTCACCTCTTCAACAGAAGGCGATCGCCTCCTGTACAGGAAGGTCAACAGGCAATCACCTCGTCGAAGAGGCGATCACCTCTTTGACTACCCACTTGTTGCTGCATTAAATGCAACATGGCAATTATAATAAGAGGGTGGCCCCACCTGATCTAGCTCTGTAACAATTACATGGGAAAGGAGATTTTTGAGAAAAAAGAGAGAGGCTAGGGGAAAGGTGATGATAGGGAAAGAGAGTAGGGTGGTGGGTAGTGTCTTAGGAGCTTAAAAAAGAGGAAGAGGAAAGAAGAAGGGGGATTTAGTAATTTAAAAAAAAAAGCTTAGCAAGGAAGAGAGCTAAAAATTCAGAGAAAAAAAGAAGAGGAAAAAGATTCTTAAAGAAGGGAGGGGATCCTTCTTAGATAAGGAGGTGCTTTGTGCTAGGAAAAGACTTATTCTTGAAAGAGAAGTAGGAACTCTTGCATTTGAAGGAATTTTTAATCCACAATTAGCTTATGAGGGCCAAGTTAGGGATATCAAGCTTGATTAAATCAGTGAGAATCTCCACTTTTAGTCTTCAAGTTTTTGATTTATATATAGTTGCTTTTCTCTTCATTTATTATTCTCTAGGTTATTTATTATTTTGTATTTTGCATTATCTTTATAGCATGATGATCTGAGAATACTTAGTATTTGTGTAGGATTTTAGCTACTTATTTGTGATTGCCTTGCTTTACATAGAAGTTAAACAAATGTGATAGTGCAATAGAATCTGGCTAAGAGGCAATCTCCTCTCTTCAAGTGGCGATCACCACTCTGACAGGGCGATGCAGCCCTGCCTTAAGTGTTCTTTTATGATTTTTGCCTGATTTCTCTAAATATCCATGTTCTCTATACTTCCAATACACTATGCATGATTATATTCTCTTTATGTTAGATTAATGTTGAGACATTTGTATATTCCATTCTTATCTAACTTGATCTATAAATTAACTTCATGATTTATTTTGTAAAATCTTTTTTTTTTGTATTTTGGGAGATTGATTTTGTTTATTGCAGGAATTTGAACTGATTCTCAATTTATAGGAGATCAATCCCCTTAATTAGTTCTTGAGAGGTTTTGTGATAGTTTATTTTCAGTATATTTCTGGTTTATTTTTTGCATATTATCTGTATATTAGGGTTTATTTTTGGTATATTTCTTTTTATTTCTCTCCTATTTAGAGTAAAGTATTGTAATCTTAATCCTTTCCCCATTTATTTGAAATGAATGGTTGTAAATTATTATTTTCAATGATTGTTAGGACGTAAATGCATGAAATGAGATTAATGTGCAAACTTGGACATTAATGTAAAATTTGACAATTGATTGAAAGCAATTACAATTTACACGTTAATAAAGAAACAATTAAATAATTAAAGGTAATAAAACAAAAAACACAAACGGAGGCCGACCGTAAGGTTAGGTGGGCATTCAAACGTCCATACCCAGTTTCCGAACCTGTTCTCTAATGACGACTTCTGGGAACCTCCGTGGAATCCAGTTGCCGTATAAGTGTGTCCTAGTTTTTATCCGGGTGGTGACTCCGTCTCCATTTAGGCTTAAGACCTATTTCATATTTCCTAGTGGGCCCTCAGCCCACATAGTGCCGTGATCGCCAACTCTTGGGTACGCGCTAAACCCCACCACCTACTTATAGTTCAATAAATTATAAGTTTTGAAATCATACAATGTTAATTTTCTTATTTTTCATATTTTAAATTTAAATTGTGATATAATGTATATTATATGTTCTCACAAAATAATAATAATAATAATAATAATTGCAATAATATAATGTTAATTTTTTATTTTTCATATTTTAAGTTTAATTTATGATATGATGGACGCTTCATATTTTTACTAGTTAATTGAATATTTTGAAACTATACAATGTTAATTTTTTATAATGAATTTTGATATAATGAACATTCCATTAAATGATATCTTTACTCAATAATAATAATAATAATAATTTGCCAATAATTTATATATTATATTTTAAATATAGACATATTTATTTGTATCGTATATCATTATACATGTGTTATTGATATTTTATTAATATTTTTATGTTATTTATTGAATCAATGTTCAGTACTGCATTCAGTTTTTTGATTTGGTATGACTCTGATATAATTTAGAACAGTTTCTAGTTCTATTTTTTGTAAAGATTCAATACTGTACTTAATTATTCACATAATTTAATTCAATTCAGTTCGAAATCAAATTCTTCGATTCAGTATAGTTTTAATATCTTTCAATTTATAGTTTCAGTTCAATTTGGTATTTTCATTGTCCTAGACTTAGCCCTATATATAATTAAACAAAAAATATATCCACAAATATGCATATATTAACACAAGTAATTGAACTAGTTCAACAAACTAAACATATGATTTGTTGCTAGGACAGAGCATTCAGTTTAGTTGGATTTTCAGTTTGTTGAACTTTAAGGTTATGTTTGTTTATGGAAAATATTTTATTTTTGGAAGAAAAATATTTTTAAAAATTTTGTTCGATGAAAAATATTTTTTAAATTTTTTTTTGATGAAAAATAATTTTCAATTTTTGCCTACAACACTAGAAAACAATTGGAAAAATATCATTGTTTGTGACATCAACAATTTTTATTATTTAAATTATCTATTTGTAATGAACCTAATGTATATACATTTTTACAAATTATCTCTTTATAATGGACCATTTTTTAAGCCAACTAAAAATTAACGATATTAAAGAAAAATTCATGAGGTACATCCAAATCCCAATTTTAATGGACTTCATGTATTGATACAAAATCTATACGATAATTAATCTATACAAAAGAATGAAAGGAAAATATGTTACTATGGTGATTAGCTAGCTGATATAATCAATAAATAATTAGTTACTTGTGACAGCTGTAGTACCATTTTGTTCTTCTAGTACTTGCCATTGTACAGCTTCTATATAAGCATGTGGTTGTACTTTTGAAAAATAATTGAAATACAGAATTCTTATATTTCTCTCATGGTATCAGAGCATTGGTTAAGTTGTTTGTCATTTTCTCTCATTTTCTTCCTCTTTCTTAGCAACCAAACACCCTAAACCCATTTGATTAACATTTGACTTTGCTTACAAAATTGTTATCGTTCTTTTTCTCTTGTTTTGTCCTACTTGAATCTGTAAGTTTCAGTACAATAAAGTATTTGGATCATCAAGAATTTTAATATTTTCTTTAAGATCAACAACAATGGTAAATTCAAGTTCTAGTTCTTCAATTACATATGACATTTCTTCTCTATTTTACATACATCCATCAGAGAATCAAAATTTTGTGCATATTGTGCCTGAGCTCACTTCAATTAACTTTTCCTCTTAGGAAAGATCTTTCACTTTGGCTCTCTCTATCAGAAATAAATTAGGTTTTGTTAATGGTGCTATACAAAAACCAAAAAAAGATGAGAATCACTATAATGCATGGTATAAATGAAATGATCTTATCATTTCTTAGATTCTTCAATCTGTATCACAACCAATTGCTTTGACAATCTTTTTTACGTGACATATGCTACACAAATTTGGGCAACTTTAAACAAGAGATTTTCATAGCCTGATGATAATCAAATTTTTCACCTTCAGCAGCTTCTTAGCATCATTACACAAGGAACTAAATCTGTTGATGCTTACTTTACTGAATTCAATGGTGTGTGGGAAGAGTTAAGAAGCTATAGGCCACTTCCTAATTATGAATGTGGACAATGTAACAGAGAATTTTTTTAGAAGTATGTAAAAGTTCAAGAGAAAGACTATGTTTTTCGTTTCTTTAATGGCCTGAATGAGAGCTTTCAAGGCACTAGATCACACAATTTGACTATGCAACTATTACCTAAGCTTGATGAAGCTTACAATAGTGTGCTTAGAGAAGAATTACAAAGAAGTTTTTCAGCTAGAACTCAGTCTTTCACAAAGAACCTAGCAATGGCAGTTAAAGGAGGCCGAGGTAGTTTATTTTGTACTAAGTGTAATAAACCAACTCATATTAAAGAATAGTGCTATTCAGATGTGGTATATGGACATTGTGGCAAAAAGGGGCATCCTAAGGATAAGTGCTTCAAGATAGTAGGTTTTTCATTAAAGCCTAAAGGAAATAGACAACAATTTGGTGAACAAAGATCTGCTGTTGTTGGTAAAGTCTCTCAAATGGAACTTATAGCAAGTGAAGTCATAGGAAAAGGAACTCAGAGTTTAGCTTTGAATTTGTCACAAAAGCAAATAAGTCAAGTTATAAAGTTGCTCAACGGTCAATAAATCTCTCCAACACCTGAAACTCAGCCTTATATCTCTTACACAAAATGGCAAGTAAGATTCATAAAGCATCCATTTTTTCAGCTTCCAAATCACATATTATTCATACACTTAATGATTCTAATGCATGGATTATAGATACTGGTGCAACTGATCACATTGCTTGTTCTCTAAAATTCTTTCATTCTTACATTGATGTGTCCAATTATTCCATACAATTGCCTAATGATATTTTAGTTCCTGTTACACATGTCGAAACAAAAAAACTTCTGCCTTCCTTAACTCTTCATCAAGTTCTTCTTATCCCTACTTTCAAATTCAACTTACTTTATGTAAGTAAACTTACTCAAAGTAAGCAATTATCTCTTACTTTCTTACATTATTCTTGTATGATTCAGGCCCTATCATCATGGATGATGATTAGAATGGGCAAGATGAATAGAGGTCTTTATTTTCTACAACAACCAACTGTTATATTTCATTTTTTAAATAATATCAATAATTTGATCGAACCTTTGGCTTCTTGTAATTCTAACTCTCATAAAGTAGCAACTTGTGCTATTCTCTCTGTTGTTTGGCATAATAGATTAGGACATCACTCTTTTGATAGAACAACACTCATTAAGAGTATTGTACCTTCCATTGTTGTTTCTAATCTTGATGATTGTGTAGTATGTCACAAAGCTATATAAAAAAGAAGTGCTTTTCCTTTTCATAGCTCTTCTTCTACAACTTGTTTTCAACTTGTTCATTATGATGTATGGGGTCCTTATTCACAAAGTGATATTTCAGGTCATCATTTCTTCTTAACAATTGTAGATGATTTTTCTAAGGTCACTTGGGTTTATCTGTTGAGACATAAGTCTAACGTTCCTCGTGTTTTTAAACAATTTTATTTTCTCATCAAGAGTCAATTTAATACTGTCATTAAACAAGTTCGAACTAATAATGGCATAAAATTTTCTTTACATGTATTCTTTGTTGAACATGGTATCATCCATAAAAAATCTTATATTTATACTCCTCAACAAAATGATGTTATGAAGAGGAAACATTAACATATTCTTAATACTGCTAGAGCCTTACTATTTCAATCTTTCATGCCCATTCAATTTTGGGGAGATGTTGTGTTAATAGCAACTCATATCCTTAAAAGAATTCTAACACCACTTCTCAATAACCTTACTCCTTATGAAAAATTATTTCACAAATCACCGGCATATTAACATCTTAGAGTCTTTGGTTGTTTATGTTATGCTACTAGTCATGCTCTACATTGAAGAAAATTTGATTCTAGAGCTTGACTTTGTGTTTTCCTTGGTTATCCTATAGGTAATAAAGGTTAAAAACTCGATGACCTTGAATCTCATTATGTGTTCATATCTAGGGATGTTCAATTCTATGAAAACATTTTCCCTTTTTCTATGAACATATCTTCTACTTCCATGTCTTCTCCACTTTTTTTTTAATCCTTCTTGTATTTCAGATTCTTTTTCTTCTCCCTTTACTTCATCACCCATTCCTCATTCTTCTTCTTATTCTCTTCTTCATCTTGTACTCTTATTCATGATCCTTTACCATTTGTGAGAAGAACCACCAGAGTCTCTAAATTGCCTTCTTACTTGTAAGATTATCATCACTCTTATCATCACTCTTTACATAATTCAAGTACATATACCACTAACACATGTTCTAATCTTATCCCATTTCACAATGCCTTTCTTACAATCATCTTTCCTATGTATTTAAACATTTTACCTTGCATGTTTCCACCATTTCTGAACCTAAAATTTTTTCTGAAGCCTATCTCTCTGACCATTGGAAAGCTGCTATGAGAGATGAGTTAGATGTTTTTATGACTAATCAGACATGGTCAATGGTTTCTATTCCTATTGATCAGCATGTTATGGGATCTAAACATGTATATAAACTCAAGTTTAATGCATATGGTACTATTAGTAGATACAAAGCTCGCTTAGTTGCCAAAGGGAATAAGCAAAAACAAGGCTTTGACTATAAAGAAACATTCAGTCCGGTTGCTAAACACACAATTGTGCATATTATTCTTGCTTTGGCTACAATCAAAGGTTGGTCCTTCATTCAACTTGATGTTAATAATGCTTTTCTTAATGGTAATTTAGATGAATCCATTTATATGGAGATTCCAGAAGGTTCTCAGCTTCAGGGGGCAACTTGCAAACTCTTCTGTTCCTAAGTATAAGTTGGTTTGCAAATTAGAAAAGTCTTTATATGGTTTAAAACAAGCATCAAGGCAATGGAATGTCAAATTAACAAAATGTTTGCTCATATGTGGTTTTACTCAGTCAAGAGCAGATTATTCCTTGTTTACAAGGCAAGATTCACTTGGTTTTAGTGCAATTCTTGTGTATGTTGATGATATTTTAATAGCAAGTTCTTGTGATGCTCTTGTGAACCAGTTAAAGTGTTTGTTTCAAGTTGAAGGATTTGAGTGATTTTAGGTATTTTATAGGACTTGAAATTGATAGATCAACTGCAGACATTTATGTCTCTCAAAGGAAATATACCCTTAACTTACTTGAGGAGTGTGGCCAATTGGGAGCAAAGCCAAGTAGCATTCCTATTGAAGTAAATCACAAATTACAGCATCAAGAAGATGGTCAATTGAAGGATCCATATGTTTTTAGGCAATTGGTGGGCAAGCTAATGTATTTAACTATCACTAAACCAAATATTTCTTATAGTATGCATGTGTTGACTCAATTCATGGATAAGCCTTATGAACAATATTTGAATCTAGCATTTAAAGTGTTAAGATATTTGAAGAAGGCTCCAAGTCAAGGTTTGTTTATGCCTGCAAATTCAAAAGTGAATACAAAGGCATACACAAACAGTGATTGGGTTAGTTGTATTGAGACAAGAAGATCATTGACTGGTTTTTGATTTTTTCTTGGAAATTTGTTAATTAGTTGGAAAGCTAAGAAGCAAATTGTATTGGCAAGAAGCTCCACAACAGCAAAGTATAGAGCTATGGCTGTGACAACTTATAAGATTATTTGGTTAAAGGCTTTGTGTAAGGATTTGGATGTAGAGCAGCAACAGACAATGGATTTATTTTGTGATAATATTTCTACCATTAGCTTAGTAAATAATCCAGTATATCATTAAAGATCCCAACACATAGAAGTTGATTGCCACTTCATTAGAGAGAAGATTCAAGAAGGTATTATCAAGCCAATACACTTGAAAACAAAGGAGCAGATAGCTGATATGTTCACTAAAGCATTGTATCCTCAGCAATTTTATTCACTTTTAGCCAAGATGAGTTTAAATAACATGTACACTCATTTTGAGGGGGAGTGTTAATATGGCGATTAGCTAGCTGATGTAATCAATAAATAATTAGTAACTTGTGACAGTTGTAGGTACCACTTTGTTCTTCTAGTACCTGTCATTGTACAACTTATATATATAAGCATATGGTTGTATTTTTAAAAAATAATTGAAATATAGAATTCTTATATTTCTCTCAAAACATAGGGGGATGAGAGGAAAAATAAAAAAATAAAATAAAAAGAAGGTAAGGAAAAAAAAAAGGAGAGCACGCAAAAAAAAAGAAAAAAATAAAAATAAAAAAGAGGGAAAAGAAAAAA
>CATIWM010042125.1:0-15734 GCA_949671775.1 Mallotus repandus | reverse complement strand
TTTTTCCCAAAATTATCACTAATTAACAATTAATTAAAAATAACTATAAAAATTATTTTTGATACCTTTATTAATAAAAAATAGTCTAAAACCGAATAATTAACAACAATTTCAATTAAAATCAAATAATTTGCTAAATTCTAACAATTTTTCGGAATTTACTAATAATTAGCTAAAAATAGTAAATAATTCATAAAAATATTTTAATGCTATTTATTACTCAAAAACTGTCTAAAACATAATAATTAACAATAATTTCAACTAAAATATAAAAGTTACTCATTTATACTAATTTTTTCAAAAATTCATTTTTCACATAAACCTTAAAAAAATTCATAATAAAAATTCTACACATAATTTCAATAAACGTTCTTCACAAAGTTTAATCTATATAATATATAGAATTTATTAAAAATATAAAATTTTTCAGACTCAGGACTGTCCGGAACAGTAGCGTGAAAAGTAACCCCGAACCTAAAAATTCAAAATTCCAAGAAAAATAAATAAAAATCATCTTTAGTAAGCTCTCAATCTCCACATCAATTCATCTAGCATCAACTAAAGCTAATTAAATCGAATTTAAGCTCAAATAAACAAATAACAAAAAATACTCAAAATCGAATTATTCAAAAACAGAGTAGTCACCGGAGTTGAAACTCAAAACGGTTTAAAGATTTGAGAAGCTCGAAGGAAGAGCTTTCAAAAGAGACCAACCTCATGCCCTGAGGTCACTGAAATTGTCGCCATCATTCTTCTCCAAATCCAACCAAAAAGCAAAAACCGAGAGAGGAAGAGAGATGAAGACGGGAAGGGGAGGAGCTGACGGCGTTGGCAGGAGCTGTTGGTGGTGGCTAGTGGTCCAGACAATGGCTGGTCAGGCGTGGATTGCTGGTACGGGAAGAAAAAAGAAAGAAAGAAAGAAAGAAGAAGAAGAAGAAGAAGGTGGGGTGGGGGTAAGTGGCTACTGCCACTTTCACGATTCTTTTTTTTAACTAACTAAAAAAATAATAATAACTTTCAAAATAATAGAAATAAAAATAAAATAATAATTTTAAAATAATAATATCTCAAATTTTTATTATTTCCTCCCAAATACACATATATATATTTACACACATAAAAAATTGAAAGTGTATTAAAATACACTAAGTCAATCATTTTAAATAAATAACAATATTAATATTATTAAAATAATTTTCAGCACAAAATTTTTAAATTTTAATTTTTTTACTAATAATCAAATACCATAAATCAATAAAAATACAATAATTATTAACATTGCAAATCCCAAAATTTAATTTTATAATTTATAATAATTCAGGTTATAACATTTAAGTTTTAAAATAAATATAGAATCACATTTTGCAATGGAAAAATAACAAATTTGATGCCTTAACTTTTTAAAATCTTATGATTAGGTGTCTTATTTATTATAATTTAGCGTGTCAATCTTCTAAAAATGCAAATTTTTTTTGCAGGTCAATGATTAAGTGGCAATTTTTAGTCTCATTAAAATTTTGACGTGAAAGAGTAATATTTATTAAGATCAAGCTCGTGATTTGCATATGCAATAATTAAAGGTAAAATTGCGAAATACCTTCTTATAATAACTAAAGTAAAGAACTTCATTAGTAAAAACAACGTGAAATTAAGGATTAGAGATTAGGGATTATTGTTCTTTATTGTTTTTAGAGATTTAGGATTTTGAATTACTATATGTAGCAATCATTTTCTTCTATCATTGATTTTTTGGAGCCAAAAAAGTATGAAGTTTGCACTAGCAATATAACCATAGAAAGATATATTATGAATATTTTATTTTTAGGGTTTACGAATATTTATGAATGTGAATGTGTTGATTTTTGAACTGTTAATAATTTAATCATCTTGCATGTGTTGATATTGGTACTTTTCTATCATCTTTTGATGTTTTTTTATTAGGTTTTTGAAATATTGTTGTCATCTTCTATTTGTATAATCACAAGCATTACTTAGATGTTTTTTATGGTGGCGTTTTCATTAGTGATTTTGGTGGTAGTCAAAAGATTTTATTTAGGAGGGAATAAGTTCAAGATTGAAGTAGATGCTGATAATTTCCCTTTTGTTGGTTTTCAAAAAGTTATACAAGAATAGGGTATAGAAATGATGGAATGATGCATTTTCAAATATTAGGTAGACCTTTAGTGTGACACCTGTTAAGGATACCAAACATCCAATGTTTGTCTGTAATTATACTCAGTCATATTATGGCTATGGCATGAACATCATACTCAAGGTAAGTTTAGTCAAAGTTCACAGCAAGAATGCGCGCGCACACACACACATATATGTATATATTAATTAATTTATTTTGTTCATAGATAAATAACTTATACAAACACTAGTCTTGTATAACAAAAGTACATATACAAAAATGTATCATATTCAAAATTTAAGGATGAATTCCTGTTGACCCACTTGATGCGATAATAAATGAGCAAGTGCAAAAAAATATCTACAAGTAGTTTGAAAGTTACCCTATTAGTCTTGGAGAAAAATAAGTAGAGGAGTGAGCCTACAACTTAGTACAATGATAAATATAATATTCTATATAAGCACAGTACAATTAACAAGATAATATTTAATGTTATGATGTATAATTGAGGAAATTAAAATCATACATAAATTTACTCAATGGTAGGTGACTAGTTTTAATCAATATTTCTCATTGTAATTCATAGTTAACCGTTAAAAATTTCCTTTTGACTTGACAACATCCACAATAACTCTTCTTTCTTTTTTTGAAAAGTATTTGCATCCCTATATGCTAACAACATGCCAACAAATAATAAATTTAAGTCAACTTTTTCACTGTTCAACGTAGGAATCCATAATGCACACAATATTTTGTCAAGGCCATAAGCCAACATAAAAAATAAACACTTCCTTTTGCCTCACATCTCTACAAACTCTTCACTATGTTTGTAAGCACTTAATTTAGAATTTCATAAAAGCATACAATTTAACAATGTATAAATTTTAACTAGGTAGATCATACTCATAATATGGAGCAATTAATTTTGAACATAACCATATCCACCATTTATATTGCAAGAAAGAAGAACTCTATATTCTTAATTCTAATAAAATCTATTTGGTGCACATCTGTGCAAGAATTCCTCAATTTACATTCACTTAATTTACAATTTTGACTTTATTATTCACAACACATATCAAGTTTCATAGCTCAACAAAAATTACCTACATAGGCACATACCAACATTATTAAACACAAAATTAAAACCAATTCTACATGCTAAAATTTCAAGATTTAAGTAACACCTATCCATATGCACATATCAACCTCACATTTTTGCAACTTTTATCCTTATGCACAATTCGTAGCATTTTATAACAAGAAAACTAACTTGGTATACTGAAATTTGGTAAAACAACAAGAAAGTTAACTACCTTTAAACTATACTTATATGGAAACCATATTTATCACTTTACCTCAATTGCTTCCTTGTCTTTGGATGATTCTTCTTGTTTCCTAGTCTCACATCTAATTTGTTTAGCTGAAATATATCATAACTTATTTATTTTAAACACTTGATAACAATAGTCTTTCTTTAACAAGTTAACATCATTGAATTATTTAAGTATTTAAAGCTATCAATTAGGACATATTTGATAGGTTGAATTCAAAAATTCACTAAAAATTTTCATAGAGTGTATTTTGAGGTAATACTTTTCAGATCATTAATCCTATATATGTAAAGTAATGTTCAATTAGTTTCATACCAATTATAAGTGTATAGGAAAAAAAAACTTTAAAATTACTCTAGCAAGGTTTGTCTTTTAACAAAAAATACGCAACAAAATGTTCAGCCCCAAATTAGCTATTGTAACGTTAAAATTAGATTTCTTATATTTCTATCAACTTTGTAGAGGACACATTAAAGTTTCTTTAGGAACAAATGGCACCTTATTTGGAGTTTCCCTATATGATTTTAATGTTCATGGTTGAACAAAATTTTCAGGTTTAAGCAATTTCATTAACATAACTAATTCCAATTTCAAAAATAATTTCCAACCAAAATATATTACCCTCATGTGTATGAATTTCATTTATACTACTAATTTATAAATTTTACTAACAATTATTTCATCTATATATATATTTATTATAATTCTATAGAGTAATGCAAAATTTCACTAACCTTTAAACTTTCCTTGATTTCTTAGTTGTGATATGGTTATTCTTCAAGAATTTCCTAATTTCAGTAGCCCTAATCTCTCCCTCCTTTTCTGTTGTTTTCTTTTCTCATACCATTGTAGCTCTCTTCCTCCTTTATTTTTTACAAAATCAAAGTTTTCATTTTGCTTACTCACCATCCTTTTTGGTTGCAACAATTTATTATTATTATTGTTATTATTGTTATTATTATTATTATTATTATTGTTATTATTATTTAGTTCTTGAGTAAGCCTATAAACTCTATCTAGTCCCATAACTCCTCAATATCTATAATAGATTTAATTGTAATTTTTCTAATATTTTTCTACTTAATATTTTAATTAATAATAACACATAACTCATGTATTACTCATGTCCATATGTCATGCATGTCTTGCAATTAAAAGTAAATACATAGTTGAGCATTATATTTAGCTACTGGTTTAAGAATTTTGTACGAGTTGTCAACAGAAAATATACTTAAAATATTGATAAAGAGCAACTCAGTGAAGATGCACACTAAGGGACTCTTGAAATTTTTGGTGTTAGTTGGGTTATTTATTACTTTACATATGAGGGAGAAATGACTACAGAAATAAAAGTAGTTATAGTAACTTGAAATATGTTTTGTTGAAATTGTAGCTCTTGCAGTTTCTATAACATATGTAAATAATGTAGCATATGCAGTTTCCGCTCAGGATAATGAGGCTAAAATATGTATTTATTTGATAGGTGAGCAAAAGACTAAGGTGATTAATGTAGAGGTAGGTCATAGTGTGGTGGGTGAGGGAATTTTAGAAGCTAATGTTGAGATAGCACTATAAGAAATTACGAGTAATTTAAGCAGATTTGCAATAGCTAGTAATGAGTTTTTGCAAATGAATATTACTAATGCAAACATATCTAATGTGAATGATAATAAGGATGTTAAGGATGAAAAAGCTAGGAATTCTAATAAAGAAATTATTCTCGTGTGAGGGCATGCCTAATGATGAAGAATAACTAACTAAATTTAGAAAAATGTTGTAAGAGAATTTACAACAAAGAAGTGATAAAGTCTAAAATTTGTTAGTAGTATGGGTGCTATAACTACGAGAATGTTGAGGGATCTTAGGCTAATTTGGAAGTGGAGAAAGGACTACAATCTGGTGCTAGTGTTGGAAAATAAAATCTTATAGATTATTAAGAATTAAGGATGATTTTAACATAGTTAGCATTATTGTAGACGATGTTCACCATGGTAGGAGAAGAAAATCCAAGTCTGTTGATTTTAAACTAAATGTTAAAAAGATAACTTTCCACTTAGGCACTTAGGAATGCATTTAGAAAGTGCAAGACAATTCAAAGATAAACTTATAAAGTTTGCAATTCAAGAAAGGAGGAGAATTAAACTTATAAGGAATATTACTAAAAATGTGAGCGCAAATTGTGTTAAATGCAATAGGCAATGGTATATTTTTTCTTTAAAGAATAGCATAACTAAGAGATTGCTTATAAATCTTACATGCCTAACCATTCTTCCCTTGTTGTATTCAAGAATATAAGAGTAATCACAAAATAGATAACAAGGAATAAATATATAAATACAAGTCAATAATATTTATAAGGTTAACAAATTTGAAGTACTCGATCAAGGAATATCTAAAACTTTATATGAGTCTTAAAAAAGTTAAGAGATCAAAAGGGTATATATTAGATAAATTACAACGTGATTTTGGAAAAGAGTTTGTATTATTTTGAGATTATTTGCATAAGATTAAGAAGTCTAATATGGGGAGCAAAAATGCCATAAAGATGTATAGACCAAGTTTAAAACATCTATTAGTATTTGAAATGTTATATATCTTAATTAATTACTAATAGAAAAGGTTGTTAAATGGTTGTAGAAAGTTACTTGGTTTAGATGGTTCTTTTTTAAGGGAATAACAAAGGGGAAGTCTTTGTTGATTATCAAAAGGGATGAGAGTAATTAAATATTCCTTATAGCCTATAAAGTTATGGATGGTGAGAGAAAAGTAACATGGTCGTGGTTCTTAAGTTTGCTTAAATAAGATTTAAGACTTTAAAGAAAGCAGTGGATAAACTATTATAACTGACCAAGAAAAGGTAATTATAACTTTTAAATTTTGTAATGGTTTAGGTTCTGTTTTCTTGATGTTGTTATATTTATACATGTGTGCTATATATTTGTTGACTAAAATGGGGCCTTTTTAGATGTTGTTAGAATATTGTTGCGTGATGTAGATCATAAGTGTTGCACAAAGTATCTTAATGCAAATTAGAGGAAAAGGCATGAAAGAGATAAAGACTTGCAAAACCTATTTTAAACCTTTGATATGTTTATAAACATGTCTAATTTTGAAGAAAACATGAAAAATACTCCAAAGAATTTTGAAGACATATTAATCACTCATCCAAGTAATTGGTGTAGGGTTTATTTGAGTACTCAAATTAAATATGACATAATAGACAATAATCTAGTGGAAGCTTCAATGGAAAATTTATAAAAGCTTGAACAAAACTATTTACATTATGTTGGAAGATACAAGAAAAATTATGATGAGAAGGTTAGTCATTAATCGAGAGTGGGCTAGTAAATGAATTGATGATTGTGGTATAAGAACTATAAAAAGTTACATGAGAGCATAAAAATAATGGAGAATATGAAATGATATGGAATGATGATTTGAGTCTTGAGGTTAGTTTTAGACGGGACACATATGCTGTTGATTTGGTGGTTAAAAGTTATATATATAGAAAATAGGATTTGACTCAAATCCTTCATCCCCATGTAATTTGTGCAATTAACCAAACTCAACATAATTTATTGGACTATGTCCATAACTATTGTAGTAAATCTACATACCTTCAAGCTATGAGAATATGATGAACCAATAAATGGTTAAAAATTTTGAAAAAATGGAGATATTGATTCTGCATGGCCTCCTTTATTTCAAAAGATGCCTAATGGACTTATTAAAACAGAAGAAAAGAAAAGGATGAAACATTTAATGGATACAATTTATCAAGGAAAGGTAGAGTGATGAGACGTCAAGCTTGCTTTAAGAAATGACATAATTTCATGACATGTCCAAGGTTGAAGACTAATGCATCACAAATTAGAGGTCAGCCTTATAAGAGTTCAACCCAACATTCCAACAAAACAAATGCAAGGTTATTGCTAATTTTTTTTTTTAACTTGTAACAAATTGACATATAGGATTTTATTGGATTTATAAGTTGTTAATGCAGGACATTCAAGTGAAAGAATGGGCAAACCACCAAAATTGAAAGTTGTATTTTTAAAAACTTGCATCTTCACTGAATTCTAATTTTTCTCATAATTAATTATCTATTTCACTTTCTTGATTTGTAAGTTATTATATAAAAAAAGCAAACAACACATGCACGTGGTTGTGAAGATAAGACTGAGTTACCAGAAATTAAGCTTAACAAAACTGGGATTCTTAAGTCTACTAAAAAACAGGAGGGACCTAAACATCCAATCATAGTCAAAGATTGCAAGCCAATTTACTAAGTCTGAGTAATTGATTTTGAGATTTGGTAGTCTTGAGAGAGTGACAAGTAAAAATTCATACTCACGAAAGAATAATAAAAATATAAGTATATTTTAGGATTTGGGTCATAATAACCAATATGATATGGAGTACTCATAGATATGGTTATAGAAAATATGGTTATCAACATAAGAATAAGCAATTTTTAAACTAAATTTATTGGTATTATATTACTCATAATGTTTGAACTTGAGCCCAATTCATGTTAAAGAAGTAGGATGGTTTTAGGAAATAAAAGAAGAAGCTCATTACTAGTTCAACTTTGCAAATGACTATTTCTTATTTAAATGTGTATGTTTGCATATAATTTACTTTACACTGTATCTTTTATTTTTAGAAAGCTTAATATGAAAAGTCAAAGGATCAAATGGATGGTAAAGATAAGAACACAAAGCTGCCTCAAATTGAACATACAGAAGATGAATTGAATACACAATCTAGCCAAACTACTTTTAAATATAGAGGAAAAAAATTTTGATTTCAATGAGAGATTGAAGTTTGTTGAAGTGGCTAAAGTACTTTTGAAAACATGTTTTCTTGACTATAATTTCTTACTTGTAACGCTGCATCCTTTTTATACAATCCATTTTGGAGATGTTTTGTTGTGTTTTGGAAAATATAAGTGCTTTGTGGTGGTTCTTATCTTTTGACCACTTGATCTTATAGAGCAATTTCTATTTATGTGATTGTCAAATTGTAACGCAAATTTTTTAACATTAAATGCATATTATTTGTCTCGAGAATCTATTGTAATGGTTATTGAATAATTTTCATATCGTTAATTATGAGGTGCTATAAATTTCAACCGTACTCTTGTTGATCATTTTATTATTGAGACTTACCTTAAACTTATTGGTTGTTGAAATCAGCTCAATATTGGTTATATTGCTAATGGTTATGCTGGGTTCTAATGTAATGAGCTCAATGTTGGTTATGTTGTTAATGGCTATAAGCTTAATACAATGAAAATTTACCTATTATATGTCTTATTGGTGGCCTTAATTCTAATGATAACCAACAAAATTTTGCTTCTAATTTAATTTGGTTTTATTTCTTGAACTAATTATTCTTTTGGATCCATATTTACTATTGTATGTATTCTTTCAAACTTTATATCAAATACATTGTAATCACAATAATTTATAATAACTTTAATAACAAGCTATTAATCCATGATATTAAATAGTTCATATAATAATAAAATAGCCTATGGACATCAAATATAGAACCTAACAACATTATTCATCAAACATTTTTAATTTCAAAATTACTTGAACACAAACATTAAAACATATAAAATTGCCCATATCCAAAATATTCTTTTCCTTCTTCTAGCCCACTTGATTTCCTCTTCCATTATTATGATCTTTCTTGACAAACCTAGTATTATTGTCCTTGCCCTCTCATATATTTGAGGATAAATCCATATAAAAAATTAATAGCCTATGTTCCCACAAGTCACAAACCTTTTACTTGGGTTTTGAGTTGTTTATAAAGTTTTTATTACTAAAGCTTGTCACATAAGCTTATTTTAGTGAGGATAGTAATACAAATAAGAACAAACAAATAAACTTGTTACATAAGAGCAATAAAATTGTTATATAAAATCAACGAAATCAAAATTCATTTGAAAAGAAATAAACGAAGCAACAAAAGAGAGATGAAATTTTAGAAAGGGGAGAGTAAGGCGGCTATTTTGAAAAGGGAGATAAAATTGAAGGGGAAAGAAAATGGAAACTCAAAGGGCAATATTGTCTTCTCTTACTTATAATTCAGATGTTTCATATGTGCAAAGACCACATGGGCATTTCTATCACTCTACCACCTGACAATTCATATACCGGATACTTACTGTTATTTTGTAAAAAACATTGTATTGTTAGTCTCTAGCACGTTGACACACTAAATTGTGTTAAATAAAAGTTGGGATACCTAATTGTAAGATTTTAAATGTTGAGACATCAAATTTTTCATTTTCCCTTCTACAATTGAAATGCATAATTTTCATTTTATACCATAATTTCTATTTTTATATATTATTCATAAAATAGGTTGTTAGATTTTTGTTCATATAAATTTCCAAAATATCTTCCTCATTGAATTACTTCCAATCTTATTTCTGTATATTTTATAAACAAACAAATCTTAAGAAATTATTTATACACAAAAAAATTGTATAACTATTTGAAGTGTATCTAATAAAAAGGTATCCTCCTATAAATTACAATTTAAGAGGATATTTTCCTCATAATCAAGTGAAATTGTAATGTAATAGTTATTGGGTTACAAATTGAGACGTTAAGTAGGATCAAGTTGAACATGGGAGGAAAATTATTTAGAGGCCAATTATATTAAAGCCATTGTTATGTTTTTGTTTCTTCTTATGCGAGTTTTCAAAAAAATTGAATAAATAAACCATTTTTAAAATTTTCTATGCAATCATCTTTATGTACAATATAATTTATATAAATTCATAATTTTAAAATTAAGAAAAAATTTAAATTAAATGATATATTAAGTGATAAAATAATTAATTAACGATATTATTTTAATTTATTTGAAAAAAATTTAATATCTATCCTTCATTATTAATGAATGTCATATATAAATCTCAATAAGTAAAAGCTAAAAATTAGCTACTATCCCTATACAAATACAATAAATTTTTTTTTTTGCTAAATCAATATGACCCATATTTTAGAAAAATATTCAAAAATTTTATGTTATATATCAAAAGTTGATTAATTTATGAATTAAATAAATTTTAAAAATTATATAATATTATTTTATAAATTTAGTAAATTGTAATTTAATACATTATGCTTCAAGTGAATTCACTAAAAATATTGTTTAAAATATTAAATAATTCAATGCTATTTATTGTAGTAATATTATATCTATTAGAAAAAAGAATATATATCTATCCAAAAAATAATTTTTGCCTAACATAAATCTTGACAAATTTTGGTTCCAAACTTTAATTTAATTTGGACCTAGACGATACTTTCAACTTCTTTAGGAATTTTATTGCTGACTTTGACTTGAAAGTTTTTTATTTTTGTTTTCTAAAAATTAAAGATGCATGAACAAGAGAGGACAAAGAAAATCCTTACAAAAGTTTAGGGTCATATCTTAACTTTGTCCATATCAAAGTAGAGAAGAGGTGAAACACAAGCACATGATGTTGCGCCCTAATACCTCTATACTTGTGTCCCATGAATACAAGAAAATAACTTATACGCTACAATTACAAAATATATGCCAAAACACTATCTGAAAATGACCTAAAATCTACAACCCAACAACGTTGAGCCATAGCCATACACTTCATTAAGGTGTTACGTTTGTTACTAACCCAAATGTTTTTTTTTTTCCCTTAAAATTCTTGTTTATAATTAGCAATCTGAAAAGACCCCACAAAAAAAAAAAAAAATCAATATCTCACTTTTGTTCATTAGTTTCTTGTTTATATATATATATATATATGTATTAAATGCTGAATTCTAAAATTATTAAGTTTAAAATTTAATAAGTGTCTCTCATCATAATTCAACATTCACCTCTAGTAACTTATGTATTGAATTATTAAAATTCAGAGTGTTTTTTAGATTATTTATATTTTTGTAAAAAACACTCTAATTCTAATATATCTATACTATTGCTATTTTTTCAATAAAAAATTACATCTTTTATTCTAATTAAAAAATTATTTTTTTCAATTATTTTTTATTTTTTATTTAATTATCATTATTATTATACATATTAAAAATATATATGTATGTTTAACAAAAAATAATAAAATATAATTATAGCAATAGCTTTTTGAGTTACATTTTTATATTTAAATACATTATAATTATAATTTATTAAAATTATTTAATTAGTTATTTTAAAATACACATATTATTTGTAATTCATGTAAAACACAAATGTACGACCAGTTTAATATTAAATATATAAAAATTAATATTTAGGTGGGACCATTATGTAGTAATATTTGTCGAAATTTTTTGTCGTAATCAAACTGATATGTATATAGCATACTTTTAAAGGTCCCACCTAAATATAACATACTTTCCTAAATATTAAATGTATATAACATTCCTAATTTTTATATAAATTTTTTAATTCAAACACTTCATCAAGTTGTCTTGCAATTTTTCATGGACAACTCAAATTAAATATAAATCTCTCATATTCTTTAGAAATTTAGTTTTTTTTAATATACTTGTACGTAAATTGTACTCATGATAGACATTTTTTTAATTTTATTATTTTAAATTCAATTACTATTTTTATTTGTACTTATTAGAGTAAATATTACTCGACAATATATAATTATATAATTTTAGATAATATTTTTTTATTAAGTTTGTTACTGACAATATACTAAAAAAATTCAAACAAAAAAGCTATAGTTAAACTTCTTTGAATTATTAATTATTATAAATTAGAATAAATATCATTACAAAGTTTTTTTAAATTTATCATATACGCCTGATTTTTTGTTCAAATAGTTATCAATTAAATTCAAAAGAACTTATCAAATAAATTTTAGATTCTACTATTACTAATTTTGTAAAATTACTCATAATTCATTTTACTTATTGGTTAACTTACTGGAATAACTCAAATTTTACCCCCTGCATTTTTATTTTTTTCTTGATTTACCCCCTCTACTTTTATTTGTATAAATTAAGTCTTTGTACTTTTATTTTTTCTTAATTTATTCCCTCCAATTTTATTTTTATTCACATTAACCCCTTATACTTTTATTTTTGTGAACATTAAGTCATTTTACTTTTATTTTAGTAAGATTAACCCCTTCAATAAGTATAATTCTAAAAAATTTCATCAACTATGTTATAATTTAATTATTTATATTTTATTTTTAATATAAAGATTATGAAAATACTATTTTATTTAAATTTAAATTAGATAATTACAATTAATTGGTTAACAAAAAATTTATCTAATATTATAAAAATAAAACTTAAGCAAAATTCTACTAAATTTTATTTTAGTTAATTCTACTAAAATAAAATTTAGTAGAATCTTACTTAATTTTTATTTTTATAATATTAGATACAATTTTTGTTAACCAATAAATTACAATTATATATTTTACATTTAATTTTTATCAGAGTATTTCGCATTTAATAGTATTTTGATAATCTTTATATTAAAAATAAAATATAAATAATTAAATTATAACATAGTTTATCAAAATTTTCAAAATTTTATTTATTGCAGGGGTTAACAAAAGTATAAGGGTTTAATGTGAATAAAAATAATAGTGCAAGGACTCAATCTATACAAATAAAAGTGGAGGGAGTAAATTGAGAAAAAAATAAAAGTACAGGGAGCAAAATATAGGTTATTCTTATTTCATTATGAAAATTATAACTATTATATATTTCATTTATTAATTTTTATCGGGGTATATTGATTTTAATATGTTAGGAATTCTAGACTTGTAGAAGCACGTGAGGATCAGAAAATTATTTGAAATAATAAACAAACATGAAAACGATAGAGAACATACATAAAATGCACTAATTTAACGTGGTTCTGTATAAGCCTACGTGATGCAAACCAAGCAAGCACCAAGCATGATTATTCACTTACGTACAATGAACCAACTACAAAGGCTAGAATTAAGAAGTTTTAAGATGCTTTGCAAGTCTTTATGAAGTCAATATGGTGTAAGACAAGTGAAATTAAGATCCAAGATGACAAGGATCTTCATTTTGTTCATTTAATTCAAGCTCAAGAAGGGGACACGACTGTGCCTGGTTTGAAGCAACATTGAGTTGATTCTTATTTTTGTACCTTGGTAGCATGCTTTGGTATTTTGGTCATAACATTGGCTGCAGAAGTCTGATTAAGGTGATTCAAAATGCTATGAAATCTAAGACATAGAGCTACAGCTTTCATGAAGAGCATTTTGGCTAATTTGATCATCTTCATTATGACACAGCCATGTCAAAAAATTGACATAGCCATGTCTGGTTTGAGGTTTGTCTAACTCTATTGACACAATTGTGTCACTTTTTAACACAGTTGTGTCTGAGAGCAATTTTTTAGAGTATTTTGAGGCACACAATTGTGTCATATTTTGACATAGCCGTGTGCAATGCAAGACTCAAAGTTCCTTATTTTATTAGGGTTTCCTTTTTGATGTTTGGAAGTTTATTTGTTTCCAACTTTATTCCTAATTAGGTTTACATTATAAATAGCCTTCTTAGGGCTGCAAACAAACCACTTATTGAATTTTGTTTGATTGATATCAGTTCACTTGAGAGGTTGGAGTCCTTTCTTTAGTTCTTAAAAGAACTTTGTGAATTTTATCAAGTGAAGGCTTGGTATATTCAAACCTCGTTTAATCTAAACTTGAAGTTGGCTTAGTTCAATATCAGGTTTTCATTGAATGACCTTTAATTCTTTGTAATTAAGGTTCTTAAGTACGAGTTATTTCAGGGTCTTTTTGGGAGTTAGAGTTTTCATGCTTGATTTATTGAACGATCTTTGGCAAATACATCAAGATTGAATACAGGTTTGGTATAAGTTAACCATGTTCATATCATTTGGTATCAGAGCTTTAGCTTAATAATCAAGTACGTATCTTTATTTTAATTGTTCTTCTCATTCTAAAAAAAAAAATTCTGAATTCTTCAAGTCTTGTTTCATTTGTTCCTTGTGTGTTGATTTTGTTATCAACTCTATTCTTTTTGTGATTCTTTTTGTTCCTTTGCTATTCCTACTATCATTCTCATTTATATTTGATTGTTTGCATTTGGGTTAGTTTAAAAAAATAAAAAATAAAAAAGTTGCAAATTCAAAAAAAAATTTCAAATTCAAATAAAAATTCGAATTAAAAAAATCAAATCAAGTTGAATTCTCTTCAAACTCGTGTTGGGTGTCCAAATTCAAGTTCTTTGCCTATATCAATTCTAAATTATTCTTAAGTTGCGTTTTGGGGTACTTTAAGCACTTATTCCAAATTTTCTTGTTCATGTTTTGTTTGATTATTGTCTTTGTTTGTTGCATTTTCTTTAGTTCCCATAGTAAATGTCACACCTCGTCTCACGTAGCCCGAGATGGACGTTTAAAATCAACCATTCAACAAAACATTTAATTCAATCAAATTATGTTATAAACATTACAAATAAAATTGGAAATAATATCTTGGAAAGGTTTGGTGATATACGTTACAATTGAAGATTTAGAATTTTTTTTATTTATGTATATATGAATAGTAAAATTATTATTTATGAATAGTACAATACGTATTTATGAATAGTAAAATATGTATACAATAATCGAATAATATAGGAAATTTTATCATCGTTTTTATGACTAGATTGAAATAAATCTTTGCAAACCAAAGACATGGTAGAGTAAACATTAATAAGCAATATAAATCACTTTTATACATAGATGCTTTACACAAAACATAGCCACCACTATTTGACTTAAGAATATATTACTCTTTGTAACTAGAAACACAGTAGAGAAAAATATTATTAAGATAATACAAAACATGTTTCTAAACAGTTGTTTACATCTAAACTAGCCACCATCGTTTAACTTCAAATATTCTTTTACAGTACTTTATAAAGACAAGACTAAAAATTAAATAGAATAAAATACAAGGTTTCACTGACAAGGATGTTGGCCAACCTTATTCTGAACTTCTATCTACACTCACTCAACTTTATTCACCAACTATCAAGCCCTGCTATCTGAAAATATTTTTAAAACAGAGTAAAATGAGTATAAAAATACTCAGTGAATAGATATATCAAGCAGAAAATAATTTGGTTAAACCAAAAACATTTAACTTCTCAAATGCTAATAATAGAGTATTTGAAAATCATATTATAATCCGCTTGAAATATCAAGGCCATTAATTGCCTTCAAACTTATACAAAACT